>QFDD01121174.1:0-67350 GCA_006871305.1 Vachellia collinsii
AAGATTCACAGTCCTTAATTCAAAAAAAAAAAGAGTAAAAATTGCCCGATAGAAGTGATGGAAAGGCTCGTAAATCAAGAACTCATACTTGAATAGTTTATTATACCTCTTTGATTTAAAGTAAAAGTGGTCAGACACAAATTCCATGGCCCTCACAGTATAAGCATAGACAGCCCATATTACATATGCCGAAAACAGGACAATCCCAATGAACTCTGCAGCAGAAACAACCCCGAAAGGTCCATCCACTAGCACGGGAAATGTCCATAGTCGGAAACTTGGCCGTTTGGAATCCTTCTTCCTGCAAAGCAAATTCCATGTAATTTCATACACACACGAGAAATAAAAACATCAAATGTTAACATCGCCTGAGCATAAGAATTTAATTTCGAACAAAAAATACGTACACCTGACCCGAAAAAAAAAACGGATTTTTTTGGCTTCTACGCTGGACTTCGTTTTAATTTCATTTTCTTCAGTCAGATGTTCACAACTTGTGGCAGTCAATTATTAGTGGGATATAAAATATTGCGAAGCAGTCCAATTGGAAATGGAGTCAACTATCGGCTCTGACGCAACGCAAATATATATATATATATATATATATAAGCTTCTGCAAAAAATAAAAATCACGTACTGGTGAAGCTTCTCCCCTCCAGAAACGATCAAGTGAGCAATGGCGAGGAACGAAATAATGAGAATTGGACCGCTGAGCAATAGGAAAATGCTTCCTGCACATACATATATACACATTATGTTCTTGTGCCTCAACTTGAATCAACATAAACCATCATGGGAGAAAATTAACCAGTAATTCCAAAAGGGGTTCCTTGGGTTGCACGAATCCATTTCCGGAAGAGCAAGTCATTAAAAAATTCCGCCGGAAGCAGAAATATTACAGCTACCCAGGCAATGAAAATCAGCCAAATCAAGAACTTGAGAGTCCACTTAGTGGCCGATACAAAAATGGAGGCCTTCTTGGTATCGCCTTTTTCAGCAGCTGTAGGAGAAAGCAATGGAGTATGAACGGAGTGACTGTTAGCCATGGGTGGACGCAAAACGTTTTGAGAACCCGTATCCTCAGGAAGCAGGAGCCTTTGTTATAAAGGAGGAAGGACGAGAAGCCAAATTGAGTGGAACCCACGGCCAAAATGCTGTCAGAAAAATCAAAAGCACCAAGAAACCACGCACCACATAATTAATAAATGAACTCCATCCGTAAATAGCAGAAGTGGAATCTACCAGTGTCAGTGTGTGAGGACAATCATCATCAATGTTTTTTTTTTCTTGAGCTTCGATCGAAACTGCGGAGCGAGGACAATCATCATATAGTGGAAGACTAATTTTTTTTTTTAGACCCAACCCCATAGCCTCATTGGAAATATTGAATTTCAACCGCGCTTCCTGTAGGGTCCACTAATAATCAATATAAATATAAAATTGGGGAAATTATTATAAAGTTCCATACAAAAGAATTAATATCAGACAGGTCTCAAGAAATTGTCAATGCGAGTAACTTGAGTTGTCAATAATAGCTGCTTGAGTTGTCAATTATAAAATTTAATTACAGCCCAAAATTTGGTGATGGTACAACATAAGTGTTGGACCAATATAATTTAATTATTTAATCATTGTTATGGCAAATACTTTTTCCTAGAACCAAATTGGAGAATTTATCTTTATTCTGAATGTAAGATTTATTTTTAATTTTTATCAATGTTTCTCAAATTATCCCTAAATTGATGTTCAATTAACAATAATGAAGTAAGGAAGGAAATTAAACAACATGGTTATTGTATTTTAAAAAAACATGTGATATTAACTAATTTAACTAGTATATTTCATCTAATCAAATTAGATAAATTAATCTTATATTTAAAACCGAATAGAGTAATTATTTAATCCTTCAAACACAAAAAAAAAATTATGAAAATTATTACTACGGAGAATCGGGTTTTCAGCAATTTTTTACAATAAAATAAAAATAATTACTTTTGAGGCTGATAAAATATCTTCTTTACCAAATTAAAAATAAACTTTCCACCCTGCTATGATCCACGTAGAAAATGAAATTTTCTACCACCTACACCAATTGTAGAATTTGATGTTAGATAATATTTTTAAGTGGTTTAGATATTAGTTGAGTTGAAAATACGGGTTAACCTGTAAGTTATAGGTTTGCCTGTCACAACACATGGACTAACTAGTGGGTAAAATGACAACCTGAAGCCTTCCTAGTTTATTTATCTTTTTAAAATAAAAATCAAATGCAAACTAAAAAAGTTATCACCATACAACATTATTTTACTTTGGTTGGAAAAACAACACGAACATAACATTATTTTACTATATCTCTTTATAATTGAATAATATATAAGTATTAATTTTGTTAGTTAACATGAAGAAAAAAATATTTTAATGCTACTTTTAAATTTATTAGGTGTTATTTAATCTAAAAAAAAGTATTTGGTGTCACTTTTTTATAAAACATTTATTGAGATAAAAAAGTAAAATAAATATTTTATTTTCTTACAAAATAAAACAAAATATATTAACATATATTTAAAAAAAGTGGGCTAACCTGTCATAACATGCAGGTCACGTCCAACTCACAATCTCAAACTTAATATTAATCTGTGGGTCTAACTCGTATTATCAGCTCTAGATATTAGATATTAGGTAGTTTAAAATCTAACAAAATTTTTAAGTTGTACTAGACAGTTTTTTTTTTTCTTTTTTCCTTTTTTTTGTGCGGGGGAGCGGTGGTTGGTTGTGTAAAAGATATTGGTTAGAATTTGGTAGAAGGAGCAGCAGCATGAATCCGTTGTAGTCGTGGCTTGTGTGAAAAGGCCTTGACCTTCACCATGAGCAGCGAAGAATAGAAGCCACACGTCCACCCTTCCAGCTAAGGAACACAAAACCTCCAAGTGGACCTTCTTCTCCCTCACACGTCAATTCATCTTCAATCTCTTTATTCATTTTCGTAATCAGTCTTCATCAACTTCGTTTTTATTATCCTGTTCTCGTTTTTATACCTCAAGTTTGTTAACAAATGGTATTTTTTGTGGTGATGAGTGATTTGAATTATTTGTTGAGTTTTGTGTGATATGTGATCCACGAGATTCAACTTAATTTTATACCATTCTGAAAAAGAAAGTTTGATTTTAGGATTTGATATTACAATTGTCACTTAGCATTTTGAAAATTATACTCATTTGAATTGAACTACATAAATGATTTCGCACTAATAATAAAAGAATTAGTTACTTTCAAAAATTAAAGGTATCATCAATTTATAATTAGATTTTTTAACATAATGTTTTTTAAATACTCAAAATGGCTGAAAATTTGAAAATAAAAGTACATATTTGAAATCTTAAATTAATTTTAATTGGCTAAATTATACATAATTCAACTCCTTTGAACTTCGATCCATATGTATAAATAAGTGATTTAACTTTTAAAACGGGATGAAGAATACCTCTAAATTTTTAATAAGCTCTTATTATATAGATAACCAACATACGGTCAATTATTTATTATACCATTTAAATGAAACAATACTAAATTAAAAATAAAAAAGTTATTTATACTATTACATAAACATGAATATATAGTGTTAAATACTTTATGGTTATAGAAAAGCACCATCAAGTTTTGCGAGGCTAAGTCCTCGCAACTCAATACTTGACTGTTATCTTACCGAACTGTCACATATGCTACGTAACATTTGACGGATGAATATAACGACCGTTAACTATTGCTTTAATATTTCATTTCAAAAATTTGAAACTGTTAATATTTATTTTTGATAACAAAAGAAGCCTCAGCTCAACCGACTCGTGCCCTCTGCAGCAGCACGTGTATCTATTTCAAGATAGCTAGCCAACTCATTAGTTGGGTGAGTAATCAAGTGGAAACCATGAGCAGCTCCAAGACCCTGTTTAGCTAAGTAATCTTCTACCATATTACAACTCCGATCCACAAGGACAAGCTTTACTTCCCACTCACGACCCAGTAGAGCCCGAACCTCCCAAATAATCCCTATATCAGCATGGTCATCATCAGGTACAGTTTCTAGTAATTCAATAGCAGCGGAGGAATCAGTTTCCAAGATCATCGTCCTATACCAATGGTCCCATGCCAACTTGAGTCCGTGAAGGCAAGCCCATAACTCCGTCGTTGTCACATCTCCTTCTTCAAAGCGAAACATAAAACCATGGAGGAAGGTGCCATCTGCACTTCGAGCCATAGCCCCGTAAGCTTTGGTCTGAAAAACATGGGAGTACGATTCGTCAACATTAATTTTTATCCATTCCTGTCCTTGTGGTGTCCAGCTTCCACACTCAGGCGTGCGCTTTGCCCCTTGCACATTCGAGTCCGCAAGCATCTGTAGAGCGCTATTCATGCTACTGAGTAGCGCTTTGGTATTGCTTATGATTGTCTCGTTCTCCACCATCTTCCCTACAAAGGTGAACGTATTTCTTCTTAGCCAAAGCCACCAACAGATCACAGTAAAAGTTGAACTCCAATCCTCCGCACCAGCCCCTTTGTAGGTGATGTTCCAACACAACCACTCCATATATTCCATAGAGCAGAAGTGTCTCCACCTTGGTGGTGGTACTAGTCGCCTCCATAAAAGCTCAGCAAAACGACAGTCACAAAGCACATGTAGAATGTCTTCAACTTCAACTCCACAAACTGGGCAGACTGCATTCTCACTTAGGCTTCGTCGGTGTCTCACTGCATTCGTAAGGAGGTTCTTTCGTGAGGCTAGCAAAAGAAAGGTTTTGCAGCGTTGCGGAATGCATAGCTTCCATAGTTTTTCCCATCGCACATTTGGCTCCGCCACTGTACTGCAGATTGTGGCATATGCTGATCGTACAGAGAATTCCCCGCTTCTATCATGTCTCCATCTTTCCTGGGCCCCATCTGCAGAAAGTTCCAAGCCAAAATAAAATTGCTCCCATGTGGATTTAATCCCGGCCCAAACATTAGAGCCTTTCCTTTTCATATCTATTGTGGGAAGCAGGTCATCCCCGCATCGGTATTTATCTCGCACAACTTTGACCCAGAGCGCATCACGACGCTTAACCAATTGCCTTTCAAGTTTCATAAGGAGAGACTAGTTTTGGAGTTTCCCATGACGTAAACCGAGACCCACGCGCCTCTTGTCTATGCAAACAGCATCCCATGCAACAAGTGGGACCTTCTTCTGCTGAGATGAACTTCCCCAAAGGAAGCTCCTACTACACTTATCCAACGCTTCCCAAGAACTAGCAGGCAGTAGTGCCGTTTGCATGGTATACCCAGGTATGGCCGAGGTGATGGATGACACTAACGTCGTTCTCCCTGCAAGAGACAAAGAGTTAGTTTTCCACCTTGATAGCCGCGACTTCACTTTATCAACCATGTGATTATCTGTATCCTGGGAGACCCTCTTGTGGTGAAGGGGTACTCCCAAATAGTTGCCCAGATCCACTGTCCGCGAAAAACTAAGAATGTTCGTAATCTCGCCGCTGCTACTATCATCAACATTGGCTGAGAAGAACATCCTAGTGTTCAACGCATTCACCTTAAGCCCAAAGCACTTGGTGAATTCATCCAAACAATCTTTAATGAGGGCAGCTTGTCCTACTGAAGCTTCAGCAAACAAAATGATATCATTTGCAAAGAATAAGTGAGATAGCTAGGGGGCCCGCTTTAGTAAGCCTGATTGGTCTCCATTCTTTTCCTTCCATTTTTTCTTGTTTCATGTGGGCTAATTTCTCCATACATATCACAAATAAGTAAGCTGACATTGGGTCTCCCTGCCGAACTCCTTGAGATGGAAGAAAGTATTCAGCCTTGCTTCCATTCCATAATAACTGTAGGCGGGCTAAAGTGATGCAGTTTGAAATAACCTCGACAAAGTGCGTAGGAAGCTTGAGCTCCTTTAGGCATCCAACCAGAAAGTTCCAATTAACTCTATCATAAGCCTTTTCGAGGTCAATTTTGATTGCCATATATCATTTCTTCCCCTTCATAGTTCACATAGAGTGAATGACTTCTTGAGCAACAATGATGTTATCAGAGTTGTGACGGCCAGGCACAAAGCTACATTGGTTCGGGGAGATAATATAAGGCATGAATGTTTTCATCTGATTAGCTATAATTTTTGTCACCACTTTACAGATGACATTGCACAGACTAATAGGCCTAAGATCCTTTTAATTTTCTGGGGGGGGGTCCTTTTTTGGGATAAGGACTATTAAGGTGTCGTTTATTTCATGGATGAGTTGTGGATTAGTGAAAAGGGCCTTGACAAAGCGCACAACTGATCCACCAATATTCTCCCACTGATTTTGATAAAATAAAACATTAAATACATCAGGGCCTGGTGACTTCAAAGAGCCCATACTAAAGACAACCTCTTTAATATCTCTTTAACATCAACCTCCCGAGCATAGAAGTGAAGCAAGGTTCGTCTATGCTAGGGAAGGACATGTTACTTCACAGTGTGCTTCGTGGCTCTACTTCCTCAGTAAATAAAGATGAGAAAAAAATTAGTAGCTTTACTTTTAATCACCTCCCCATCATAGCACCAAGTTCCATCCTCTAGGCAAATAGCATCCACTTTGTTTGCCTTCTGTCGACCATTTGCATGAGCATGAAAGAAACGAAAGTTTCTATCTCCATAAACAAACCAATTAAGGCGTGCCTTTTGGGCCTAGAGTAGAGATTCTTGTAGCAAGACATTCTCTAGTTCTTTCCGTAGTTCCACTTGAATCCCCTCATAATAATTGAGGTGTCTCCCGCGTTGTATAGCCCAAGTAATCCCATCAAGCCGGTTCAGCATAGAGCATTTCCATTGGTCAATATGGCCAAACACACTCCTGTTCCAGTGCACACATGCCTCCACAAACTATGCAATGTTTGCATTCCAATCTAATGCATCATCCCATTTATGCTGCGCAAAGTCATTAAACCCATTATGGAGGATCCATGATGCGATAAAACGGAATGGTCGCTGCACCTTCAACTTATCTGCACAACTATCAAGACAAAGAAGAAGGGGGTAATGGTCAGATTTAACGCAAGGAAGATGTAGTACCTGAGCGTTTGGGAACCTCTGGCACCACTGCTCATTGGCAAAAACATGATTCAGTAGGGCTTCCATGTTACCCCGCTTCCAAGTGAAAGGAGGCCTCGTGAAAACAATGCTTGATACTGAAGCCTCCTCAAACCATTTACAACATTCAAGATCAGGAGGGGTACGCTGAATAGCACTAGATCTTCTTTTTGCATCAAGTAAAGTGGCATTAAAATCTCCCCCAAGGACCCAAGCTTCTCACATGCCATTATTTATTCTCAAAAGCTCAATCCATAAACCACGACGGGTCACTAAATTTGGGCTAGCACACACGATCGTCATACACATTGAACTCTTTGACTATTTTCAATTTTCAAGTGCATATATTGTCTATGTCGTTCAATAACTGTTCGAACCCCATTATTCCATAGACACCAAATGCCCCCACTAAAACCTTCGGCATCGATAAAGGCGTACTCTTGGAACCCCAAGCGATGAATCTTCTTCTTAGTACTTTGTCTATCTGATCGAGTCACCAACAAGGCCAGAAAATCCAATTAGTAGTGTTTTTTAATTTCTTGTACGAGGCTAGGAAATGACTTCATGCCTATACCCCTTGAATTCCAAATCATGAAATTTATAAGGAAACAATTACTTGTGATGATGGGTTTTTTTTGTCTTCCATCTAGACATCATCTAACTCTCGCGAGGCATCCACCTTCCCAGGTGCAACCAAGCTTTGATCATGATCATCCTTCTCTGCCATGGCAGATATATTTTCACACACAATCAGAGTGACCCATTCATCCAGCACACAATTGCGTTCTGCGTGGGAGTTACTCACATCCATTTTATCATGATTAGGTCCACTAATATTTGGCTAGCCCTGGACGTGCTCTTCATTACTAGCTTGGGCCACTTGGAGAGTTGAAAAGGAGTTGTGGGTCCCAATGGGTGGATCTACTCTTTTGTAGACTTCTAACTTCTTTGTCCTTCCCTTTCTTATGCCCTTATTTTCCTTGCCACGTGTTAAGGCCTTTTCAATTATTTTCCTTTTTGATCCCACGTTAACCCACTCAAAATCATTGACTATATCTTTCCCAAATCTTCTCTCCTTATTTAAGGCTAAATCCACCCGAGCCTCCATATTAGCCGAAACCGAAGCCTTTAAATTCTCCTCACCCTTTTTTACGCCATTCTATTACTTCTTTCTTAATCCCTCCTTTTCTAATCCCTTCAAATCTGCCATAATAACGCCCTTCCTAAAATCCCTATGCATTAGCATTTTCTAGTCGAGATGTTCGCTATCCTCATTTAATTTTTTTCGATCACTGGAATCTAGGAAGGTTCCTCGGACATTGCTGATGGCTGATGGTTTTCGCTTGCTTCATGGCTGGTGTACGACTTTGCCTCCTCTGCAACACAGTCCCACTCTTCCCTCTTCTCTAGCATCGGACATCCATCTTTAACATGCCCATACACTCCACACTCAAAACAAACTTGGTGCAGCCCTTCATACGCAATTTGTTTCACTTCTCCAAATGCCATGAATGCATGCAAGAGAGGTTGTTGCAAGTCAATCTCTACACAGAAGCACAGAAATCCCCCTTTATCATAGATCCAGGTTGATCGGTATACCTTATTTTCCCTATCATGTTTCCAATCATCCAAAGGGACTCCACATTGTAGAACTCCATTGGTAGATCCAAGATGCGCACCAACACCGCTATTTTCCTCTACGAATTCACTTTCCAAGGGTTTAAATTGGGTCTCCATCTTTGAACTAGTAAGTAATGGTCATCGATCATCCATGGTCCTTCTTGAAAAGCATACTCTCGATCCTCACAGTTAGCAAAGGACACAATGTAGTAATCGTTGCTCAACGGAGTAATTTTGATTGCTTTCTTCAGTTTTCACATTCTTTTAACTCGATCTATAACCACGTATCTCTAAACCTGAACTCCTAACACTTTGATGATAAGTGAGTTCATCCAAGGCTGGCACCATGCTTTATACTGATTTGCCATTAAAGACAATGCTTGATACTTGCCCATCTCTATGCAACCCCAAACCCCAAACCCCAAACCCTAAAACTCCTTAACCCTAAACCCTAAAACCCTAAACCCTCAACTCTGAGCCCCAATGAACCCTAAACCCCAAGAACCTTGAACCCCAAGAACCCTCAACCCCAAACCCGAACCTTGATCCCTGAGCCCCGAGCCCTAAAACCCTAAGCCTTAAGCCCTAAGCCAAGTTTGCTCGATTAATAATATTTGCCAAGTATTCATTACACAGGCCTAACTATCAACAACATAAAGTTCTAGCACTTTACCAAATGTGTCCCAAAAAGAATAGCAAAGCAAACAAAGAATGTCTAAAAGTAAACCAACCTGACCCTAGACCCTAAACCTTAAACCTAAAACACCTTGAACCCGATCCCGAAAACCATAAGCCCTTGACCCTAATCCTTAAAATTCTACATTTTGTCTAAACCCTACAATCTAGACCCCAACCCCTAGACCCAAACCCCAACCCAAATCCTAGGCCTTATACCCTATTCTCAAACCCAAAACCCTAACTTGTTATCCAAGCCTCAAAGTCCAATTGAAAATTTGTTCTATTGTGTTAGGCATTCAGTATAAAGCATAGTTCTAGTGCTTCACCTAACACACTAGCCATTTTGACAAACACATCATTCCTATGACCTTTACTCTGGGGGGAAACTTTAACATGCTAGCTATTAGCGTCTAAAGTATCATCCTAGTTTATCGAACAGAAGCGGTTTCAATCATTTCTTTAGTTATTGCGGAACATTTTTTTTTTGTGTCTTAACTCAATTAATGCGTTTCTTGAAAAATACTTTCGTGCAAAACATCTGTTTTGTACGTAAAAGATAGGTTGTTCCTTCTAATGACTATATCATCTAAAAACTATAAATAGTTAAATACTACCATATTTAAGTTGGTAGACGGGAGTGATTATCACAAAAATGGTTTGAGCATTAAAATTTTCATCCACTCACCTACAAATCTCTGGTACACTTTTCTATCACTTATTTAAAGTAACTCCCATTAAGAAATTCGGAGCAAAACTATTTTCGAATCTTGTCGGAATAAATCTAGCCAATGAGATCATCATACAAGATTAATCCGTCATTCCAGGTTAAATTCAATATTTGGAGTGAGACAAAATAAAACTGGCCGACAATAGCGAGCACAGAAATATGGCATGTCATAAACAGCACACTAAAATAATTTATACATGATTAAAACATTGCTTAGGCATCAGCCGACTTGGCAAGAAACACAGGAACGACATATTTTATCCACCGAAAATTTTAATTTACATGGCACACAAGGTTAAAAAAATTCCTTTCCCACAATATGATGAAAAATGAACTACCGGACCTAGAAATGATTAATGAATCAAAAATACAAATCTAAAAATGAAGCACATCTGAAATATTATGCTGTAATTCTTATAATAATTTGGGCTACTCTGCTTTGGAGAATCTTCTAGACCAACATCTCCGCTGCTGTATTAACTAGAGCTTGGCCACAAGGAACTCAATTTGGCTGCCAGTTTGGCGCTCTTATAATCCTCTCTAAGCTGGATAAATCTGAATAGTAGAAAAATTTATCAACAAACATGAGCCACACCATCTTTAAAACGGAAGAAAAAGAACAGCAAATAAATTCATGGAATTAATTGGAACATGTTTAGGAGTTGAGAGAAGGAATTAAAACGGAAGAAAATGAACTGCATTTTTTTTTTCAAAAAACTTAAAAGTCGCGCTTAATTGTGTCTCCTGAATTTATAACATAATGTTTTCTTTTGGAAATTGATGGACCCATAACTTTTGGGCTAGAAAATTTAAAGGCCTATAAGAAAGGAACAAAGACAAGAGGTGTACAAGAGGCCGGCCACAGGAAAGAGAGAGTTAGGTGCTATGAGGGTCATCAGCGACGTTTAGTGTGGTGAACTGGATGAAAGAGTGTGGGGGTGTGTGATTCGAGAGGCTTATTATAGGGGTTTGGGGGTCCATGTGAGAGGGCAGCTGAACAAACTAAAATGATTTAATACCATTTTCTCTTCAAAAAATGCCCCACCAACTCTTTTCCTTGTATAACCACACATCTACCTCAACATCCTCATATTTGCTACCCAGCTTCATAATCTTATTGTCCCTTTAAAACACAATATTCACTCTTATATGGTATTCCCGGTTTTAGACAAAATGGAACGAATGAATATTCACTCTCAAGCGTTTAGAAAAAATGGAATGAATGAAACAGCAATGAAAGATACTAGAGAAAGGTTGAGGAAGGAGAAAGAAGCCAAAACTGAGAAGAAAATAGAACACATATCTGAAGAAGATGCAATCAAAAGAAATCGGAGAAGGGAATTATACTGTTGCAGGACATGTTAGATCATCAACTCTCAAGAACTTAGAGGAAGGGCACAAACGTAGAGTTTGCAGGCATATTGAGCTGCAAAGAACATTCAAGAAGGAAACAAATAACCAATTTGAGTTGATGTTGGCACCAAAGGAGCTGGGAACAGAATGCGGAAACGTTGTATCTATTGGAAAACGCCGCATGACAAAAGGCCACACACACCTCAACAGAACGATGTCTCAAAAAGAAAATACAAACAAATTTTAAATATGACTCACTCACTCCTGATAGCTTCCAAAGCTCCAAGTCATTTTTTGGGAGATGCCCTGTTGACTTCTATTCATCTCATCAATCGTTCACCCTCCAAAACTCTTCAATACCATACACCACACCAATTTTTTCTTGAAACCTACCTTTCTAATCACCTATCTCATTCTCTACCACTCAAAGCGTTTGGATGTACAATGTTTGTTCATAACAACCAGGGATCAAAACCTGATGCTAGAGCCACCAAGGCAAGACTGGTAGAAAGGGGATTCACCCAAACGTAAGGAATTGATTACTAGGAGGAATTTGCACCAGTAGCCAAGTTCAACACAATTGTGCTGGGCTATGCTTGGTACGCGGCAGTTTTTTTTTGCCCCCCAGGGGGTGTGGGGACAAGGAGAGACAGGGAATCAGACAATTTCTCGTGTTTGGTGCATGGTATTGAGGGAGCCTTGGGATTAGACCATACCATTGGACAAACCCACCTCCCCTCATGGTATTGTGATTTTAATCCTAGGATTGAAAATTTACTAACCATGTTCGTTTCGCACCCCATATATTCCATGTCTCCATTCTCAATTGGGCACTCCAAAGTGTTAGAGGATTGGCCGATTGTGGTTTTGTTAAGGAGAGTGAATGGTCTGTCGAAAACCAGGTTGGGGGTGGATGAAGGATTCTCTATTCATTGTCTATTCAATTTTGGTGTGTTTTTTTGCTAATGAGTGCCAAGTGTGTCTTCCTTTAATTTCCAGTAGCTTATTTCCATTGAGTGTGAGCTTATTTCTACTGCAATTCTCTTCTCAGTGAAGAGGAGAATATTTTGGATATTAATATAAAAATCAGTGTTTTCATAGATTTCTATATCAAGATAGAAAAAGCAATGAATTTCACCAACAAAGTATAATCAGTAAATTGTATTCAGTGTAATTTATAGAAGTCAGATGTATCATACCGTTGTGCATCTTTCCGAATGCTAGGTGTACCCTCAAATAAACTTGAAAGACTTTCAGGAGCAACAATGAAGACATTGGCCATTCTACAGGAAAGGTTAACAAGTTCACATCAAAGACGTGAAAAGACTTAAATTTGAAATCTCTGTATTAGTTGTGAAACTCACATGCCCAGCAATTCAAATTTCTCATCAACAGAAGGAGCATTGAAGCTGCGCACAAATTCTCCATATTCAGTTATGTCACGCTTCAGTCGCAGTCCACCACTGCAAAGAGTTAAAACAGAGTGACTAAGAAGGCTGGCACAATGATGGTGAAATGTTTCATGTATCACATACTACAGGTGAGCTTTTAATATAGCTCAAAAAAGGTGCAATTTGGTTGATCTTGATAAAACACGTGTTACAAACAAAACAAAGGAATCCAAATATATACCAAATCTAAAAAATCCAGCCATGCTAGAAATACATGCACAAAATGATAAATAACAGTATTGAACTAAAATAACATTATACCTATTGTCACAAAGTGATTCCAGCATAAAACAATTAGAAACATGAACAACTTGGTGTAGAGATAGAGATCATAAAATATTGTCAGCATTAAAACTGGGACAGAAAAAAGTACACCAATTTCAGCAAATCAGAAAAATTAAGGAATGTAAGATTCAAGCCAATTACCTTGGATTAAAGGTAAACTTCTGCCAATGATTTAGCAGCATCTTGTGCAAGCGGTTTCCCTAAAATCAGAGATTACCATGTAATGAACTTGATTAATATTAGATTCAGAACTAAGGCTTCAATTCAACAAATTAATATCTACCATCCCCGTTTCAACTCTCAATGTATGGTAATTGTAAAGATATAGTAATTAATGTAATTTGTATAGAATCAAATATTATTCTTAGAGGATCAGATATGATTCTTAGGAGATACAGGCATTTAATTCTAAGGCTCCTACCTTGTGTATATATATCTTCCTTTGATCATGAATAATATATGAAATTCATTCCAAAACTCTATATGGTATCAGAGCATTATTTCCGTCTCTCTCTCTGCCCTGTACGTCCGTCTCTCTCTCTCATAGGTTCCCTCGTGGTGCCCTCCTTCTGTTACACACGCCACACAGCGAGATTCAGACTGCTCCAATCAGTTTTTCCCTGGAGTCTCGTCGCCATCCGGTGATTGCGTGAGCTTCACGCACCGTCTGAACTTTCGGCAACTTTTCACGCGCCGGCGTGTGACACCACTCTCCAGCGAGTTTTCGACGGCGATCTTATTTTCCGGCTTCGTCTCCTCCTTTCCATCCTTCTCCTAGCGGTTTCGGGCCCTGGTTTGGTGTTTTATCTCCGGGCTCCTTCTGGCACCATAAGGCTGTTATCTTTGGCTGGCTCTTGGTGTAGCTGGAGTCCTTCCATTTATTCCCAATAATTTCTCATTGTTGCTTGGTCCCTGGTGAAACCCTTCTCTACAATTTATTCTGCTTATAGCTCCTATTTTTTGCTATTTGCTCAATATCTCTATGGTTGAGACTAAGTCTATTGTTGTTCCGGTGGTTACTAATATTATTAACCATAAGTTAAGTTGGACCAACTTTATGGACTGGAGTAAAGTTGTTCGCATGTACCTTTGTAGTATTGAAAAGGAGGACCATCTGATAGCCAATCCGCCTTTAGACGATTCACGTAAAGCTTGGCTACGTGATGATGCCAATTTGTTTTTGCAGATTCATAACTCTATTGAGAGTGAAATAATTCCGTCAATCAATCACTATGAATCTGTTAAGGCGCTCATGGACTACTTAGAATTTCTATACTCCGGCAAAGGAAACATCTCACATGTTTACAAGGTTTGCAAAGCCTTTTATCGTCTTGACAAAAATGACCGCTCACTCAAAGCATATTTTACGGATTTCAAACAGACTTATGAGGAGTTGAACATGTTAATGCCTCTTACTACTGATCTCCAAGTTCAACAAACTCAACGGGAGCAATTGGCCGTCATGAGCTTTCTCACTAGCTTACCATCTGAATGAGACTGTTCGGTCTCAAATTTTATTTGGTTCTGAGATCTCTACTGTTTAGGATGTCTTTTCTCGTGTCATGCACACTGAGGCACTCCCTACCCCCTTCCGGCACCCCTGCTAGTGCTCTTGCTGGTAAGGGTCAACCTGATCAACATCTTCCATCTCACCGTGGTGCCTCCCGGAAAGGGGGAGCTCATCAAGACTTTAGTGGAGTCATATACTATTATTGTAAGGAACCAGGTCATACGAAGCGCATATGCCGCGAGTTGCAGAACCGACAACAAAGAACAACCTTTGCACATGTGGCATCTTCTAGTGATGATAAGGTTACAATTTCAGCTGTTGAGTATGCCAAGTTTTCTAAGTATCAGGAGTCTTTGATTTCTACAGTGCCACCACCTAGTGCTCTTGCTGCCACAAGTAATACTACTACCTCTCTTGTCTCTTCTTCGAAGTGGATCATAGATTTCAGAGCCACTAATCATATGACAGGTAACCGTCATCTGTTCTCTACTTATGATTCTTACGTTGTCCCATCCAGCATCACAATTGCTAATGGTTCCTATTCTCGTGTTCTTGGTTTTGGCATTGCTAAGCTCACACCTTCTATCCAATTATCATCGGTGCTAGATGTTCCTAACCTTGCTTTCAATCTTCTTTCCCCTAGTAAACTTATTCGTCAAATAAATTATTTTATCCCCCTGATTCCTACTTATTGCTTGATTCAAGATCTCACGATGAAGAAGATTATTGGTAGAGGCTATGAATCTTGCGGCCATTACTTCCTGGATGATCAGGTGCATCGTTCAATTGCTTGTCTCAGTGGTTTCACTCCCTTTGACGCACATTGCCGTTTGGGTCATTTATCCTTGTCTTCTCTCAAACGGATTTATCTTCAGTTTCATTCTGTGTCGTCTTTAGATTGTGAGTCATGTCAGTTTGCCAAACATCATCGTCTTCCTCCAGTGTCTCGAGTCAATAAACGGGCTGCGTCCCCTTTTGAATTAGTTTACTCTGATATTTGGGGTCCGTATCCTATTGTGTCCAAAACTAGTTTCAAGTATTTCATTACGTTTGTTTTTAATGAAAAATCGTTCTGAATTGTTTTCTCACTTTTGCAATTTTTGTGCTAAGATTAAAACACAATTTAGCGTTACTCTTTATGGCCTAAAGCAGTATCCTAGAGCATGGTTTGACAAGTTTTTAAAAGTTCTAAAGTCAAAAGGCTACAAACAAGCATTGTCAGATCATACAATGTTTGTTGAAGTTTAGGAAGGAAGAAACACATCCTCATGTGTATGTTGATGACATAATTCTCACAGATCATATTGAAGAAATATCAAGAATAAAGGTTGCCCTTGGGAAAGAGTTTAAAGTCAAAAACCTTGCAAACTTAAGATACTTTATTGGGATGGAAGCTTCAAGGGCAAAACAAGGGATCTAAGCATTTCAGAGGGAGTATATAATCAACCTTCTAAAGGAAATAGGAATGCTGGATTGCAAGCCTAAGGAAACTCCTACTGTGGTGTCTTAGAGGAAGAAAAAGAAGCCTAAGAAGAACAATGAAGGAGAGTTAGAAAATGATAGATAAATTTGAAGACAATGAGAAAGAAGAGGTTTCCAATAAAGAACGATATCAAAGAGTTGGGAGATTGATTTATCTCTCTCATACAAGACTTGACATAGCTTTTGCAATGAGTATAGTCAATCAATACATAAGTGAGCCAAAGAAGAAACATATGGAAGCAATTTAGAGAATTTTGAGGTATCTAAAAGTTACTCCATGCATTAGGTTGTTCTTCTGAAAACAAGAACAAAGAACTGAGGTATACAAGGATGTAGATTGGGGAGGAACACATCATGTCAAAGATCAACCTTTGGTTACTACTTTGTATGGGGAAATCTAGGCACTTGTAAAAGTAAGAAACAAAGAGTTGTGTCTAAGAGCATTGCTAAATCCAAGTTATGAGCTTTGGCTCAAGGAATAATGGAAGAGATATAGCTGAAACAAGTCCTGAACGAGATATAGGTCAATATGGCTTTACCACTAAAACTCTACTGCAACAACAGGGCCACTATAAGTCAACATGAAAGATCTAAACATGTAGAGGTGGACAAGCATTTCATCAGAGAAAAAGTTGAAGGTGTCATTTGTTTGACATATATGCCCACTAATCTTCATGTTGCAAATATGTTAACTAAAGGATTGCCCGAACCTGCTTTGGAAAGCTGAATGAGGGGGAGTGTGGGAATCTTAAGCATTGATTTGTAATGTAATCAATATTAGCTATACTTGGAAGATATTAGAAGGGTTATCTGTAATAGTAGTCTGTATATAGAAATTAATACTCATAGCATTTGTTAAATGATGTAGTTAGTTGGGAGAGAGTTTTAAGTAAGAGTTAGTTGGAAGATAGTCATAGTTTTATTAAGAAGAAGTTAAGAGTTAGAAGTTCTATTTATTATTCTAGGAATACTCTAGATAGAACTAAAGTGTCTAAATACCCTTATAATCTTGAGAATAGATCATCAGGAACATTTTTACTTAACTTTCATCATGATATCAAAGCTAGGTTGGCTAAAAAAAAACCTAGTTCATTTATAATCAAAACCTTCAAACCCTAAAAATCCTTCTAAAAAGGAAGCTACAAAAGGGAAGCCCAAAATCTCCGTTGCTCTATTGCAGACACATGCCACTCCATCGTGTTCAAAGGCCAACGATTGGCCAAACCCACTCACTGGTGAGAGTTCCGATGAGCACACGCCGTCATGCTCCAATTTGGCCCAGTTTCCATTCGCTAGCACGTGACGGCACGTATGAGGTTCCATTCGTTGCCAATCAAGCTCATCCTCATTGAAATCTCATCCCCTTTGTTATAAGACATGAAAGAGGTAAAAAACACCTCTAATGGCACTAGGTCTTCCATGGTCAGAGTTATGGGTGGCTTTAGAGATTAGCAGTGTTCCAATAGCTTAAAAGTTGAATGGAACTAATATTTTAAGCTAGTTTCAATTTGTTAAGCTGGTTTTAAAAGGCCGTGGGAAATTTAGTCATTTGTTTGGTACAGGTCCTAAACCAGGAGAGCCTACTTTTGATGTTTATGATGAAGAAGACTCCATGGCCATGTCTTGGTTGTGACATTCCTGACTCCTGAAGTTGGTCATCATCCTTTTAATATTCTCATACATTTATTTCCTTCATTGTTCAAGGATTTACTTGTTAAGTCTTTTCCCTGTGATATTTGTGAGTTTGCAAAACATATCCATTCCTCATATCCTATTAGTAATGAAAGAACTTCTTCTCCTTTCAATATTATACATAATGATATGTAGGGTCCTTCTAATGTCCCTAATGTTCCTGGGTCTCGATGGTTTGTCCTCCATTGTTGATTGCACTTGTGTAACATGGATTTATCTGCTGGAACAAAAATCTGATGTTAACTCAATTTTCCCTTCATTTTATAATATGATCAAAACTCGGTCTGGAGTTGGGATAAAGAGATCTCATTCTGATAATGCTAAAGATTTTTCAACTACTCCTTTATCCACATTTTTTGATAAGCACAGGATTATACATGAGTCATCTTGTGTCAACACTCCTCAACAAAATGGGGTAGCTGAAAAGAAAAACAGTCACCTTCTTGCTATTACAAGAGCCCTGTTGTATCAAAATAATGTGTCTAAAAATTATTGGGGAGAAACTGCCTTAACTGCAACACATCTCATTAGTCGACTCCCAATCCAAGTTCTTGGTTCAAAGAGTCCTATGGAGGTTCTCACTCAGTTCTTTCTAGATTTCCATGCCTCAAGTGGACTTGTACCTAGAATATAGAGGTGTTATGCATTTGTTCATGTGCATTCTTAACAAAGAACCAAGCTTGATCGTAGAGCTTTCAAATGTGCATTTGTTGGGTATTCCTCCACTCAAAAAGAATACCTTCCGTATTCAATTATCTTTGACTGTGAATCAAGACAGGAAGATCTTACAGTCTTATGTGAAAAATGCCTTTTTGCATGTTGACCTAAAGGATGAGATCTATATGGAGGTTCCACCGTTTTTTTTCACCTTCCAAGCTTGCTCCTGGTACAATATGCTGACTTAGAAAGGCACTTTATGGCTTGAAACAGTCACCACAAGCATGGTTTGGATGGTTTACAAAATCCATGGTTCACATAGGATACAAATAGAGCAAGAGTAACCATATTTTGTTTATCAAACACTCAACTTTAGGGGGAGTGACAGTCTTACTTGTCTATGTTGATGATATCATTATAACAAGGGATGATTTATAAGGCACTGATTCTTTGCCAACACAATTGATAAAAGAATTTACAATTAAGGATTAAGAAAGGCTCAAATATTTTTTGGGCATTGAGGTTGCCCATTCTAAACATGGCGTCTTTATATCTCAACAAAAGTATGTTCTTGGCCTCTAATCTGAAACAGGAAAGTTGGGTTGTAAACCCATTGATACACCAATAGAACAAAATCACAAGCTTTGTGAGGCAGGGAGGTGAGCTCCTAGACCAAAACCAACTCAAAAACCTCATGAGCCACGATAAGACCCTCCTGTCAACAAAGAATCCTACCAAAAGCTTGTTGGCAGGTTGATTTATTTAGCTCACACAAGACCTAATATTGCATATGCAGTCAGTGTAATAAGTCAATTTATCCATAGTCCTAAAAAAGCACATCTACAGGCTGTACATGGAATAATGCATTGCTTGAAAGTTACTCCAGGCAAAGGAATATTGTTCAAAAGGGGGAGAAGATTGATGATGATAAGGGATCCACAGCAGGTTATTGTACCTTCCTTGCTTCAAATCTTATTACATGGAGAAGCAAGAAGCAAAATGTAGTATCTAGATCCAGTGATGAAGCAGAGTTCAAAGCTACAGCACTTGGAATTTGTAAATTGTTGTGGATTAAGATCATTCTATCAGATCTGAAGATCTAATGGGAAGGTCCAATGAAGCTCTATTGTGACAAAAAGTCTGCTATCAACACAGCTCATAATCCAGTCCATCATGATTGCACAAAGTGTGTTGATATTGCTCAACATTTTATCAAAGAGAAGTTGGAAAGTGGTCCGATATGGAACCCATTTGTTCCTCCAAAAAAATTAATTGGCAGATATTCCCACAAAGGGAATACCTAGTGAACATTTTCATAATATAGTGTCCAAGCTAGAAATGGATAATATCCAGATAGTTCTAATTGAGAGTTGGTAGATATTTTTATTAAGTAGTAGTTGAGACTTGAGAGTTAGAAGTTGTATTTATTACTCTAGGAATACTCTAGATAGAAGTAAATTGTATGAATACCCTTGTATTTTGAGAATTGATCATCAAAGACATTTTTCCTTAACTTCTATCAGCATTTAATGATCTTGAAAAAAGACTCAAACTCCCTGTACAAATACCCATATAGTCTTCTGAATGAAATATGGAGTTCTTTACTCAAAAAGTTCCCAAGATACATAATTTATTTCATTTAATAAAAGACAATAAATTATACATACAAAAGGCATGAAGCAGCAAAAATTAAAATATTATACCAGCTCAGTTAGGAATGCTTGTTTGTTAAGGCCTTCCAACGCAGTAAATGCAGACTCCAACACACGAGAAAGATATGCAACAACTCTGACCAAGAAAACCAAATATCAACATTAAAGATAAAGAAATTAACTTTTTTACATAAAAAAATTGTCAATGTTACTCTTACATGTATTACATAAAAAATCATTCATAATATTAAAATCTAGAAATTGGTCCAAGTTCACATGTATTCCAAGATATACATTACAAGAAATATAAGCAATGAAATACAAACATCAGTTGCAATTAGTCACGTTATATCAACCTCATGCACGCATTGGTTGGTCGATGATCAGGAGCCATCCCATCATCGGGTGATCGATAATCTGTAGCCTTTTGTTCAGCTGAGAGCAACCGCTCCACCTAAAGAGCAATTTTGAAGATGTCATTTCAAGATACCAACTTTACATAAGTATAAGAACTAGAAACATCCAACAAAAACAATTAAGCTTGGTCCCACTATATGAATCACACAATGACATTCAGCTCTATAAAAAATCAATCCTTGAGCAGATTGTTAACTACAAACTGGAAACATCCAAATCAAGAAAAATAAGACCACTTATCGCAACAAGGGATTGTAATGACTATGAGCCTCACGCAGTTTATGTTAGGAAAAGGACCAAGGGCAATCATGTCAATTAGAGGAAAGAGTAGAGAGTAGTTTAAGTCACGAGGAGCGGTATGCATGATTTTGATAAGTTGATATGGCAGAGCCTGTGACAACCCAAATTTTTCTTTATTCCTAAATTTAAATATTATTATAAAATAATTATTTTATTATGAATGAAATATATCATGTAATTATTGGAGTAATATGAATTTACTCAAACATAAAATAAAATTATAATATATGATAAAAGAAGAAATAAAAAATCAGACTAGGAGAAAATAAAAAAAAATAAAAATAAAATGGATGGAGAATAGAAAACATGGGGTACGGTTGTTGCATAATTTTAGCCAAATCTATTTAGGTAGAGAGAGAGAGAGCGTCAAAATTCTTTCCACATCTTCATTCTCTACCATCTCACGTTGTGGCCTCTGTGCATCATTGTTGAGTGTATTTTGAACTTTGGAGTTTATTTTGATAAATAAAACTAATACTGATCACTAAACTCTACTCATCTAGATGAATTTCATAGTATAATTTATTCGAGTGATAAAGTTTTGGCTTAGGGTTTGAACTAAATTTTAAGTTTTGACAATAGATTACTAAAGGATTGTAGAGCTAAAATAAATAGTAAATTTTAATCGGTTTAGTTTTGTCTATTGGTTGATTTGAGAATTTTAAATAATTTTTTAATCATTTTCTTATTTGGGGTATATATGATATTTGAACCGATAAAATTTGAGTTTTGTAATTTATTTCAGTTTATTGGCGCTTATAATTATTATTGAATGGATGGGATTTCAGATTGATGATGAAATATGAATATTTGAAAATTTAGGTGAAACTTTAAGTGTTAGAATTTGATGTTTTTGGATGAATTGAGGAAACAAAGATATTTTTTAGTGATTCCAATAAGTGAGACATGATTTATAGAAGAAAGAAATTGAGATTTCAATAAGAATTGAGTACATTAGATTTATGTGATTTTTTTGAAGATTTGAAAAGGGGAATTTTGGTAAATGGAGGAAATTATTATTGGTTATAATTTTAACACGTGAAATAGAGCTATTGTACGATAGAAATATGATGGGATAAAGAAATTGAATTATGATTGTAAGTAGGGAACTGTTAGAGGACTTAAAGTTTGGAGAGGAAGTGAGCTTTATTTAAATTTATATATAATTATTTTGGTTAACACTACATTATTGTATATATTGATTTGTTTCGGTGAGTTTAGCTTTGGACTTTGGATTATTGTAACATTACACACTTGCTTTGGAGTATGATAACTACCTTCCACTTATTATACATGCTTGTGATATGTTTGTGAGTGATTTTGAATTTATTGTTATAAAAGTGATATCACTTGATAAACCTTGCATTATTAATTTTGAAAATGCATTGTGAAATTTGGAGTCAGAGATTATGTGTGGCAATGAAATATTTACAATTACCTCTCAATATATTCTTGTGTTTCTATTGAACATGAAATTATTGGTTAGACAACGTTGTTGGATAATCATGTGTTGATGGAAAATTGTGAATATATCTTAATTGAGCTCTAGAAAATAAGTATTGTCATATATGGAGAGGTGGATGTTGTTATTAATGGAAGGTCATTATAGAGGAGATAGGGGGTGAATTTCAGCATGCTAAAGAGGAGATAGGGATGGAGGACTTATGGCTATACAATGAATGATCCAAGACTCATTGTGCTAAGAAAGCCCATGATACTCCTATTGATGTTGAAAGGAGAACTCGTTGTTCGGACTTGTGGCCAGTCCACATCCTTTGAACGATGAGCCTTTTGGGTAACTACCAATCACATGGGATAGCAGGTTCAGTCAGAGAAAATAAGACGGTGTAGTCATAAGGGAGACTTAGTAATTAAGAAAAGTGATCAAGTTATTATTTATCCATGTGACCCTTGTGATCTTTGCGATATATTTATGATGATGATATTGATATATATATTGTGAAATGTGAATAGAGATGATGGTGTGAACTCTGTGAAATTGAGTATGATTTATGAATATATTTAATGTGATGTATTTGTACTTGAGGACTTTGATACTTCACTTATAAAATGAAGCGATGCATTCTTTATCTCTCATTAGCACCTGCAAATATGTCTTTTGAGTTGGATTGCGATTTAATGAGACTTTTGTCTCACCCCATCACTATTAACATTTTTAGGTGACTACAGCTATGTTAATATGTTTGGAAAGATTCTAGATGCTTACACATAGCTATTGCTATTGTATAGGCTCCTCCTTTCATAATGTGTTGATTATATTTATATTGCCATTGTAGAACTCATATTTTTAGCATACTTTGATATTTTACTGCTTCAAATCAAGTTATTTTGGGATTATTTTTATAGCAAGCTGTAATTCCCTAATTCAATATAATGCTATTATTATTTTTGAAACCACAAACTTGAATGGGCATTTTGTCATATACTCTTTAAAATAAATTATATTTGCATTATTGAATCATGAGTTGGGCTTGAGGTGGAACATGAATCCGAGTTTCTAAGATTGAGGCCCATTATTATGATATTGACTTTTATAGCATAGTTTGGTCAGAAGTCACTTAATAAAGTCTTATTCTCCATGATAGTATTCAAATATTTAGATTTACCATTTTTTATTATAGGTAAATTTTGAAAGGGGAGTTTGATTCCTTTAAGCATGCTAAATGTTTTGAAGTTATGTTTTATTATTTTGTATCAAATTTAACTTATTTTTGAAGTCAAATCTCTCTTGTAAGTATGGTTAATTTTGTCAATATGATCAAGGAATTAAGTAATCGGTTTAAAAAAACTGTTGCTACAAAGCCTGTCTTTCGAATACATAAGACAAGAGTATAGCAGTATTGTGACTATTTTCCTTCAATCTGTTGAACTTCTGGGGAATTTATGACTGAATAACACTATACAGAGACTGATTCTACAAGATTGCTATGCAGATGTAGATCATATATAAGAACTAATTGAGCTTTGTTATGAACCTTGATAGAACAATAGGATAATAACGCTGAAACTGATATTGATTACCGGAAATACTTCCTCTTCAAGAACAGAAGGAAGATTACAGTAGATAACTCACAAGATCACAAGATTACCGGAAATACTTCCTCTTGAAGAAAGATGATCTCCCTTCACCCCAGCTGGCTTTTGAGAAGCCAGTCCTCTCCTCTCCACACTTTGATCACAAAACAAGTCTTATTCCCATCTAAGCTGCCCCATCGATTAAACAGAAATCCAAAAGTAATCAACACAATCCCCAAGATAACTTTTAACAAAAGACAGATCTAAAGCACCCCTATAGCCACTCCAACTCTCAGCTTCTTTCTCCAAAATGGTGGAAATCTTAAAGTCAATTTCTTGACCCCAGAAAGCATCATTACCATTTGCTTGCAAAATCCTATGTTTGCTTGAGTAAGTTTAACCAACAATAGCGGTTCTAACAAAATTCTAGAAAACACATGATGTTTCATAGTCAACCGGTATGGCAGTCATCCACAAGCATCATATATCAAATTTATAATGACTCAAGCATAGTGCTAATTTGGCTTTTTTTCAATCTCTATGTTTGTATTTTCTCTTTCATGTTTTTTCCTTGTAACAATTATCCCTCTTACTTCTTACACAACACACATTAATTACACTTATTTTCATATTTCTCCGTCCAAAATTTTACTTCATTTTTTCACTCTTAGGGATGTCACATTTCCTTGGGTTATTATTTATTCCAAAGGAAAAAAATCAAGTTAACGTAAAATGTCTAACATCCAACTAACCTCAGCCATCACTGTCTCAATGCACTGTTGTAGTCCTTTATAAGCTGCGGACTCAGCAGTGGACATTGCTGTTGCCATTTCTTCACAGGAAGCAGCATGAGCACCATCCACAGGGAGCAGAAGACGAGATATAGAATTTGCAAAGTACTGTGGAGAAGCAAACACTTTAGTTCACAAAGGCCTTCACTTTAATTGCAAGAAAAATATAAGAGAACAAGATTCCCCATCATACTTGTTGAATAATAGCCACACTACTACCAGAACGTTGTACAGCAACCATGAATGATCTGAAACTGCTTTCACCAGCTGCAGCAGCCGCTTCAGCCTGAATATCAACCAATTAATAGTGTTCAGTTAATTGTAAATGAAAAGGTAGAATATTGGAAACACAGGCACACAAGTAGTTCATATAATTACAGCAGAGGCAGCTGCAGCAGCCACTCTTCGGCTGACACTGGTACCCAATACAAATCTTTCCCTCAAATTAGCAGCTTCAGTCAGGCTGTCTCGAGCTCGTTCAAGGCCATCTGCTATATATTGACTGACCTGCAATGGACAAAATCAACAACCAAGAATGCTGAGCTCCAGCTACACAAATGGAAAGCAAACCTTAATGTTTATAAATTTAAACTTACTTGATCCAGCAGGCAAGTGAACACTGCTTTTACATTGGTTGCAAGGGTGGCAGGCTGGAGAAGAGAAGAAAATCAATAGCACATACCAGGAATTAGAAGTTGTATTAAAATGCATCTTAAGACTGAATATTGGTTACTCAGGCCAAAAAGGAACTAAATATTGGTTGCCAGTTAGGTGATGACTGTGTGTTGACACCATGGAGAATATAAGAGCACAAGGAGAGCAGGGATGTCCAATAACGCAGTTACAGCTTATATATGCTGACTCTCAATTATACTATATGATAATCCCCAAGATGATATTTTAAAACTCTTAATATCTCATAATAATTTACTAGTCCTTCCTAAACTATAAATATCTCATAACAGATATTATAGTAATTCATCATGAAGTCATGTCAAAATTGATACTCAGTCCTGGTCTGACCTATTACATCCCCACCCCTCTTTATTTCTCTGCTTCATTCCTCGGGTGTCAATGTTAATCACTGCTGTTCATTTGATGACAAGAAAATAGGGAAATTTTCTAGCACCATAGCCCTTCCATAATTAAATTAGAAAGAGCCAAAGAACTAAGAGAATACGCAATAATACAATTTTGAAGGTTTATTGTCAAAAGTTAGATTTAAAGTGATCTACAGATCACCCATAATACCATAAACACAAGGAAACTATTGCATTCAGGCGAAAATGCAAACACATATGTTAAAGCTATTCTAAAAATCTCACCTGTTGGAGTAAAGTACTCCTACTACCACAATGATGTACTGTGTAAAATAATGTCATTGTACTTCCTTTTGTACTTTCCCAAACTATCACCATATATGTTTGAAGTTGCACCATTGTACTTTCAAATTCTTATAAATAAGAGCTGAGTATTGGCACACAACTCAACGCACTCTCCCATTCACTTTTTTATTGGCATCCTCTAAGAACCTATCTAGATACCCTGGGAAATAGAAAATAAAGATTTGAAATAGTAGAAGTTATGATCAACTACTAGATCTTTAGCTAATAAAAGACTCCACAAAGAGTTAATCAAACCCTTGAAACATAAAAGTATTCTATCAAGAATAGAAAAGCAACAAGTAAATACTTGTCAAAAGAAACTTCTCATTCATAATTTCCTATCCTTAAATAACTGAGTACAACTTGATCTTTAAACAAACAAAATTTGTACTCCCAAATGGCTTTAAAGATTAAGAAAATATTTGCAAGTATTATAAGTTATAGATGATAAAATACCATCTATCTAAATTAAATCAAAGGGTATTGCAACATGATAAACAAGATAATAAATAATATGCTTTAGGTCTCTATTTGGCCACTCATATATCTAAAATTATATATCCTAATTTAAAATAAGATAAACTACTAATAAATTTAAAAGATCCTTCGGATAATTCAAATTATCATAAAGATACTTCAAATCTTACTAATAATCTAATTAATACAAAATGATTCTTTTAAATAATAAAATTACATAAAAATAAAAATGAAATGACTTAATGGGGAGCCCCCTTGAATAGGATCTTTTATTTGCCATCCTCCACATGCACCTCTTGGAAGTTGAATACCCCACAAGATACTTTTTGGCATGCCTACTCTTTACAGGCCTCTTTCCTAGTACGGTTTCTCCAACTTGGCCAATGTGTGAAGTAGCAAAATTACCCCGTAGAATACCATCACTTTTTCTTGAAAGTTTTTACAGGTACCTATTAGAGGAGTCTTGGGCCTTGGCCCATACGTAGGCTTAATCTAGTTTAAATGAGTATTAACTGTTCAAGGCTTCATTACTTTGTTATTAGTTTCAATGTATTTACTGCTTCGTTAAATAATGTCTACATTCATTGTACTTCTTTTTTGTCCTTCCTGGTACCATCATTATATTAGTGTAACATCATTGTACTTTCCAATGCTTATAAATAAAATGTCCATGCACGAGCACAGAACCCAACACATTCTCTCATTCACTTCTCGAAAGGTTCACATCATCCAAAATTCCTGTTCAAGGTACAAATAAACAGATGTTCTGGTATTGAAGACCTGATTTCAGAAAATCATCCAAACCAGAAACTCCAAACTCATTTGACAATCTTTTCCTATATGATACTGGGTTTTGAAATGAATGAAAGGAGGGATCGTAATTCTTGCGGAATTGCCATGACAGCAAACTTTGGAAACGAAAGTACACAGCGACCAGTTGACAAATACAATTGGTTGGCAAGGACTAATTAATTACAAAAATAGTTCATATCACATTGCATGAACAGTCAATTACCTGAGATGAAAAGAGGTTGCATCTTGAAATTGCTTCTTCATTCCAGCGCACAAACTCTGTCACAACAGTGACAGATATTTGCTGGTGAGAAGAAGCTACCGAAGCTCCTTTTGAGCGTCCAATTGTCCCAGATGAATCAGATGTCTGCTGGCTTTCAGCTCGTAGCTCCTCCATCTGCATTAATTATGTCCAATCAAGTTTTTTGCCCCATATCCAACTCAAAATGGACAACATATATACATGCAGAAACTGCAAACCTTCACTTGATATAATTGTGTAAGAGACGCTTGTTCATACTCTGGGTATTCATCCTTGTGATTTGAAAATAGCGATTCTGTTAGACCTGAGACATCAGAACAAATGTGTATTGATAACCTAAACAGAACTTCAAATTATTCCAAAAGCACCAAGATACACAAGAAAAGAGAATACGGTTATAATCATTTGGAAACAGTTGCATTTCAAAATGGACAATGCAAATATAACTTCTCAACTTCCAGAACATTGCAAAATCCTCCTAGTGATTTAACATAATGACCTTAAGTTGAATGTGTGTTTGTAATTTTTTTATTCTAACTTCCACGACAAAGATAAGTAGACAAGGAAGGGTACTGGTACTAGTTGTTAATAAAAGATTACTTCTTAAAAATGGTTGGTTGGTTGGTTGGTTGGTTCTAACAATTTTTCTCATGACTAGCCATGCAACAAAATTGAAAGGAGATCAACAATGAGTGACTTCTCAAACGCCCATTTCCCATTTTTTCTTTCTGTTCTCTTCTTCCTTTTCTCTTCTTTTTTCCCTTTTCAAGTCAGATCAAAAGCACTAGTTCTTGGACCATGGATGGATGATGCCACTTCCTTGCAAACTTCTACTCCCTAGAGTAGAGCAGGTCAACTATGGTAGACTAGAGAATGTCAATTATGTAAGTAGCGAATAGAAGAAATTCAACAGCTAATGGAAGGGATTCTTTCTTTCTTTCTTTTTCTTTTTATTTTTCCTTTTTTTTTTGGGGGCGGGGGAGCGGACAGAGCAACCGAGGTAATGAAGATGATGAAGTTGAAGGACATAACCAGCTCCAAAAGGGCAAAGATGGTCAGTAAAGATGGAATTCCCCAACATTCCATCATGAGCATGTCCTGATTTAGCTTTTGCGATGTTAGATATACTTTTCATTGCATGAGCCTCTAAAATACATGCAGCTTGAAATGGCAAGCTCACACTTGGTTGAAGGAGGATTTAAGTAGCATCATGCATACAAAAGAAACCCTGAAATAATCATAGAACATATGTAGAGAATTGTATTCCTTTCTCGAACGAATACTCTAATGCATTATAAGTGATGGGAACCTCTATAGGCCAAGAGACCAAGAGCTAACGAGGACTTACAATAGCATTCCTAAAGCAAGGGAGTAAGGAGAAAGTACAAAGCTGTCCAAGTTGCCTTCTTCTTTTTTCTGGTTTCCAAAAAGAAAATTATTTTTGTGTCTATTGAAAATACGTAAATTAGAAGGGGCGTTATTATAGTATTGTATATTTCCATTGGCTCTTAGGATACAATTGCGAATTCTAATTAAACTTTGGCCTATAAATAGAGGCCCTCTCTCTTAAAAATGGAACAGAATATTCATCACAGAGTACACCTCTCTACTTTTGTTCTTGAATCTTTCCATCAAGAAGAACACAAATCTCAATCCCTCTCATCCATTTTTCTCAAAAAGGTCACATGTCTTGCTAGGAAACATGTCTTTTGTATTTTATTTGTCAAAAACACCACACAAATAGACATAGCACCTTCTAGTACCATCCACATGAAGGTTCTTAACCATTGTTCCTCATCTAGCTTATTAGTAAAAATAGGAATGAGGCACAAGGAGAGGAAGGATTTTAGAGTATTCTCATGTTTGGAGTTTCAAAAGTGAAACAAAGGGATAGAAGCAAACTCCTCCAAACCCTTTTAGAGTCATTTCCTTAAATTTGGGGGCTTTTGCAGTTTACCTACCAGTCCTTCATTCCTTTCTCGTTAAATTTCGTATCCTTTACCTAAAAGGGTAAGAGAACAAAGAAGAGATTTGGCAGTAGACATAGCTAGTAGCAATTTCAAGCTAATTTATTACCTTCAACATCCAAGTCACCACATGCCACAGCTCGCAGATCTCTAGCAAGTTCTTGTGTCTTTTCATATGCCACTGCCAGCATTCTGAGATACTGAAGCCTCGAATCAATTGCAAATCAAAGAAACGTTACCATGCCATCTAAACTGGAACTAGGAAAAATAATAACGAAAGCAGTCAGTGTTGCACTACTCACTAATAAGAGTCCACCTTCTGCCATGGTAGGTAACTTCACGAGAGATGGCTTCAGTAATAATTTATCCAAAACGGCAGTGACTCGCTGCTCCAAAACTCGCTACAAACAGATTCAAGAAAACCAACAAAAAGTGACTATGAGATAGTGATAGACCCTACTCTCTTAAATGCCAAAGTATGAGGAACCATGTCCTTGGGTACCTGAACTAAAATTGACATGACTTCATTGGGGGAAGGGAACACTGCAGTTATTGTCGTTGCTTCTTTACGAACAGTATCTGCAACAAATTACAATACTATTACTGGTTCAATAAAAAAATAATATTTTTAAGCAACAAAAGTTATGCTTGAAACCTGTGATTTCTTTGTACAAGGCCGAAAGACCACGAGCAACATTACTAGGACTAGCTTGTGAAACCTGGTCACCAAGAACCAACCTGGTGTCGGCATTCATAATTTCCACATCAATAAACATTGGACGTGTTGCCACATAATGTTGCATGGCACTTGTACCCCTGTTGAACTGCATTGCAACAAAAAGGGTAAATAAATGGATAGATAAAAAGGAAAAACAAGCTGTTAACTTGTGACATCCTATTACTGCACTCATTTTTCTTCAACCAAAGCAACATCTATGGTATCAGGGCTATGAAACAATCAAAATTAGGTTTTGTCCTTTTTCTTCGAGGTCATGAATCGCAGGCTACTTTCAGTAGGGTTCATCTAGATGTTTGTGTACATGATGACTAAAGGCTTCTTAGCTCTCACCGCCAATCTAGGAAGGTCTAAAGGGTTTTGATTGACAAGCTCAAGAAATGCGATGGAGCATGGCAGCTTGTGAATGGCCCAATCCAATTGTGACCTCCACCTCTAAGGACAACAAGCTATTTCCAGCTAGATCTATGCTACCTCTAGGTCTGGGTACATTTTTTTTGTAGGTTCCTTGTTCAAGGTAGTGAGTAGTATGGTGTTTTGGATAGTGTTTAGATGCTAAGGGTACTTCTGTTTGGCCTTTAAGGGTTTCTTCTCATCTGAGGCTTTGGCAATGATGTTTTGGTTGTCATAATTCTTCTGTCCAATGCTACAAAGTTTGTTCTTCCAATGCCTATAGCAAGAGGGGTAACCAATTCATCAATTGAAGCAGTAGTTGTGTGATATATTGGAGAGTCGGTATCTCCAGCAGCCAAAAAGGGAAAATGGGATATCCATATTGTTTTAGAATAAGTTATCAAATACCTAAACTTGATTGTAACTTGCTTTCAATTCGTCAATTGACCAAGCAGTCAAATTGCTTTGATAAAATGAAAGAGTACCATAATTCAAAGTTAAGATCTCTATCATTTAAAACTTCACTTGGAGCACAATGCAACTTGAAAACAATCTAGGAAAACTTGAGCCACAATAGCAGTTGTACGAGGGTGAAAGAGTGCCATAAAGTAGGCATAATTACTCAATCTATCAACTACAACTGAAATGGTGTTTTTCCCATTTGACCTTGGCAATCCTTCAATGGAATCCATAGCTATGCTTTCCCACACAATTGTTGGAATAGTAAATGTTAAAATGAGCACTTATGCTAGTTGGCCAGGAAAAAAAATGGCAGTTATGTCTAAGTGTCATCCTTGCAATGCAGGATGCATTCATGTTAACAACTAAATCATCATTTCCCAATACTAATTTATCCTTACTCCTTGAATACTTCCCATCAAGGAGTACATTCTATACATGCTACCTTGTTGCTCCAAATGCTTGAATATTTTCATCTTTAGATCATGACTTCAACAGCTACTCAAATAAACACAAGGAACAAGCAGATAAAGTGATGAAATAGCTCACTAATTAGATAATCTTGACAATGTGATATGCCTAAGTATTGGGTTGAGTATACAAGAGGAAAGCCCATAAAGAAAGGCCCAACTCAACCCATAACACCTAAGGGAATGGTGGAATGAGAAAGAGACTTAGGTTCTTTCATAACGCTATCCTAGTAGTGTCAGATCATGGGAGAGCCATATAGGGGAGGAGGAAACATGGTAGTGGCAGGCAATTGGTGTTTAGTAAAAGGAGACATGCCTCATATCTTGAATACTAGGCTGTAAGGATTATTTCCATTGTTCTTGTTGTTTCTTGTTGTTGTAATGTTGTTGTAATGAAGCCTTTATGTTAAAAGGAGGCATTAGCAGTTGTAATCTCATTTTCAACGAGTAAAGAGGGTATAACATGTTATATTTTACCTACAAGTACTCTTTTGTTTCCTTAGTTGCATAGGTCATATCACTTTTGGTATCAAAGCACTACATCCTGGGCAATGTTGGGACCCAAATGGAGAGAACAATTGAGCATCTTGAGAAGGTAGTATAAGAGGTACAGAAGTGCCCAAAGATCATCTTGGAGATACAAGGCATGGAGATAAAAAAAAAACCCTTTTAACCATTCAATCTCGGTAATGTGGACATAGTCCTGAAGAGGAGTGGCTCAAGTAAGAGAAACAAGGATGAATTGATGGCAATTATATATAAAAATCAATAGAGCAGAGAGTGGATTTGTTTGAAGGGATATCTGACTCTTGCTCACTTACAAGCCTTACTCAAGTTGATCAAGAAGTCAATTCAACAGACAAGGGTAGGATACATAGTGGAGCTGAGAGCAACAAGGATGGATGCACATGAAGCTCAGACTAAGAATGATGAAGAGCTAGCTCAAGCTATGCACCAATTTCCAAGGGTCTGTAAACCTGTTACAAGACTAGGTCCATGGACATCAAAGGTTTGTGTTATTATAATTAAATAGGGAGCTCAACCTACAAGTCCTCGTTTGTATCAGTATGGCTATCATCATAAGACTGGGATGTAGAAACTGGTAAAGGACATGCTATTGGTTGGGATCATACAACCTAGCACGAGTCCATATTCAGGTTCAATGCTATTGGTGAAAAAGGATGGAAGTTGAACTTTATGTGTGGATTACAGAGCCCTTAATCATGTAACCATCGCTGACAAATACCACATACCTGTTATCAATGAGTTGCTAGATGGATTGGGGGGGTGCCACCATATTCACCAAGCTGGATTTGATGTCAGGTTATCACTAGATTCAAATTAAAGAAGGCGATGAACCAAAAACAGTATTCAAAACTCATGATGGCCACTAAGAATTTAAGGTTATGCCTTTCAGTTAGTCAAGTGTTGATTCTGCATTTTAGTCTGAGGAATGACATTTCTAGAGAGTAATTGACAAAGTTTATCCTTGTAAACTTCGATGATATCCTAGTGTATAGCAAGGACAGGAGTCCAAGCAAGGAGCACTTAAGGTTGGCCTTGCATTTACTGCAACAACATCAGCTTGTAGTGAACCCAAATAAGTGTGTCCGGCCAAGCCCAGATAGATTATTTAGGCCATATCATATCAGTAGAAGGAATAAAAGCTGACCCAACAAAAATTGCAGCTAAGGTATGGTGACGTACACCCAGTAATCTAAAGTCGCTGAGAGGATTTCTTGGTTTGTTGAGATATTACTGCAAGTTTGTCAAGGGGTATAGGAAGATTGCTACGCCTCTGACCCAGCTGCTTAAAAAAGACTCTTTTAAATGGGAAGAGAAGTCTTAGAAGGTGTTTGAGGACCTCAAAACAGTTATGACTACACTCCCTATGCTGGCTGTACTTGATTTCAAATTACCATTTGAAGTACGGGCTGATGCTTCAAGCAAGGGCATTGGGGCTGTGCCCAATTGCTTATTTTAGCCAGAAATTATCTGAAGGGCTAATGGCAGTTGTTCCTGTGGTCAACAAGTGGCAACATTAGTTGTCCAGCCAACCTTTTATCATTAAAACGGATCAAATGGCCCTAAAATGCACGCTAGAACAAACATTACTAGCACCAAATCAGCAGAAATAGGTTACAAAATCAATGGGGTACAAGTTTAAGATCCATTACAAACCTCGGAGGGAAAACCGAACTGCTAATACACTTTCAAGAAGAGTAGGCACTGGAATTACAAGCAGTTTCCCTATGGCAATACGATGGTATGGTAAAGTAAGAGGATGAAATCTCCAAGGATGATATTCTGAGAGAAATAATACAGCAGTTTGTACAACGGAAAGAGGGGCCAAAAGGGTTTACCATAAAAAAGGAGTATTATTCTTTGAAGGGAAGTTGGTAATCTCAAGAAATTCTTCAAAAAATCCGGAACTCAAACAAGAATTTGACTCACTGATGGAAGGTCATTTGGCTTACCTAAGAACTTACAAGAGGCTGTCCGCGGTAGTATACTAGATGGGAATGAAAAGAGATGTGCAGGAATATGTTGCCCAGGCAGATATTTGCCAAAAAAATAGATAAATAAATAAATGCATAGCCCTTACCAAGGCAAGATTGTTGCAGCCATTTCCCATGCCCCAGGCTACATGGGAAGATACAAGTATGGACTTCATTGGTGGCTTGTCAAGGGGCAATCGAGTGGATACAGTGCTCATGATGGTAGACAGATCAACCAAGTATGCCCATTTCATCCAACTCTCACACCCATATGATGTAAAGGTAGTAGCAGTAGTGTGTGCTAAAGAGGTGATCAAACTTCATGGTTTTCCAAACACCATTATACCAAACCGAGACTGGGTTATCAGCATGGCTGGGACAACTATAAGGTACAGGAGTACAGCTCATCATACCGCCCAGAAATGGATGAGCAATCAAAAGTGGTTAATTGAAGCTTAAGGACATATCTGCAATGTTTTGCTAAAAGCACCCTGAAGAAATAGTCAAAGACGCTTCATTTGGAAGAATATTGTTACAATACTTCCTCCATAGTGCTGCAGGGATGACAAACTTCAAGGCTCTATATAGAAGGGATCCACCCACTCTCCTCAAGTGAAGAGAGCCTTTATCAACGGTGCAAGAGGTTGAACAACAGCTGCAAGAATGGAACCAAGTACTCGATGAGTTGAAGGCTCAATTAGAGCAAGCCCAATCACATGCGAAGAATCAAGCTAACAAGTGAAGAAGGGAGGTTGAATTTCAAGTGGGAGAATCTGTTTATCTCAAGCTCAAGACCTACAGATTCAGGTCACTCAAGGGAGGGAAGGGCAGAATGGGAAAGAGACTGAGGTTGATGTGTAACATAGTCTTGATAGGTTCCTATTGTCGGAGTGTGATCTAGGGGAGGAGGGAACATGGTAGTGGCAAGCAATTGGCATGTTAGTAAAGCGAGAGGTGCCTGGTCTCTCTAACACTAGGCTGTGAGGTTTATTTCAAATGTTCTTGTTGTTTCTTGTTGTTGTAATCTTGTTGTAATGAAGCCTTTCTGTTAGAAGGAGGCATTCACTGTTGTATTCTCTTGTTTTCCACCACTAAAGAAGATATACTTCAAGCACTGTTTTATTTCCTTAGTTGCATAGGTACTATCACAATGCATCTGCTGCCCCATTGTCATCACCTCTTCTGTATCTCATGGTTGAAACCCATTAATTATGCCACCTAATAAAATTGGAAAGATGTACTCAAGTTATGCTCCAGCAAATGCTTCAACCTTCATTAATTAGGCTTACTGATAAAATGTCTTCCTTATAGGCATAGCTGCCAATGCTCCAAAGCTTGAAACACAGCAAGTAGTTCCTTCTCTTACACAGGCGTAGAAAGATGCCCAGGAGCCAAAGATTTGCTAAAGTAAGCCACAGCATCAAAACAACCCTTATTCCTTCACCACGAGCATATGTCTCAACCACAAGGTTCTTTGAAAATCAGGAAGAGTGCAGGAGCTGCAATTAACTTATTACTTAACTTTTGAAAGCTTCAGCTGTCTCTTTAAACCATTTAAATTGCCCTCTTTCTCCCTTCTTGAACATGCTTGCTAGAGGACTTGCTATTTGACCAAATTTTGCAAGCTCCGTGAAAAACATCAATTGTTTAACATTTAATGGAGCAGACTAGTTATTCACCATGGCTATCTAACATGAATCACATGACTGATGTTACCCAAATAGTCTACTGTCTGCAGCAAACAAGTGCTTGCTTGTCTTCACATAATAACTATAATGGTTTATGATTTGCAAAGTCATCTTCAATGTTCTAGGTGCTTCTCTAATGTAGGACTGTGAATTAACATGTAATCAAGAATTACTAGCATAAACTTCCTCAGAACAATTACAATGACTATCTGTGACAAAATTTGAACTGAATTATCCTTTTTCAATTAACTATAATTATCATAACACACCATGACCAACTAAGTACAACAAACATTGGTTACCTGTGACAAAATTTTGGCACATTCCGCCATTGTAGACAATTCTCTTTTCTGAGATGCTGCATCAAACCGAGCCAACAATCTATTCTCTAACTCTGCAGAAACAAATAAAGAAATGAAACATATACATGACAGGAACGCCAAAACCTCTAGGCTATGTAGTACCAGTAGCAACAACAAAAGAAGGGGAGAAAGATGTTGAAGAAACTATGGAGAATTGAGTGAATTCTATTAGTCAATAAATTGAACAGCCCTAACTGGTGTGGGCTTTATGTAGAGAACATTAGACACATTAAAATGAAAGATGCTTTTCACCAAAAAAAGAAATGCGAGATATTGAACAGCCCTGACAGGTTAAAGGGCAAATATGTTCAACCTTAGGTTTACTCAACATTTCTTTCAAAGAAAATGAACTTTTGTAAATAGCTTCTAAACCCGACACTATTGTAATATACTTTTAAGAAACTGACCATTGCAATAGTCCTGTAGATTAGCAACCGCAACTTCTAATCCTCTGCTTGCAGTTGCATTTCCCATAACTGATGAGACAGCTATTCCTTGCCGTCCGATATCTTCTTCAGCAAAAGAACCTAATATTTTTTTTAAAAAAATACAATAGATACTCACTATAAAATGATTAAAGCTTCATAATGCTACAAAACAAGAAAAGGAAAGCTATCTTACGTAGTTTTTGGGCAATTGAAGCAGCCTCAGCAACACGGCTATCATCAGAAAATAAAGGTGAAAGTTCCATTAGATCGCCAGGGCTGCTATTGAACTCCATTAAGTACTGTAAACGTTAAATCAACCAAAAATGTCAAATTCCCTAATGACAGAACATTATCAACCGAATGATATAGTTGGTAATATTACCTTAATCAACTCTATCGTTTGACTGGCAGTTTCCCGCTGAGCATCAGCACTCTGACACCAAAAAAAAAAAAATTGAGGGGAAAAAAGAACAGAGGCTATATGCTAAATCCCCAAAATTTATATCTATGTACATTCATATCTAGTTAGCATTATGCATCATTATTCACATTCATGAACACTCAAGAAGAGATTTGGAAATGATCCAAAGTATATGAAAATGATAGGGAAAGCCAAGGAATTGAGTCAAAGGAACATAAAGAATTAACTCTAAAAGAAAACAAAGAAAGAAAGGACACATACTAAATTATTAGGAATTTTTGCCATTTGCTAAATCCATTTCCTTGCGTGAATTGATAAGAAATTGAAGAAGGGTTATGTGATTCAGAAATTTTAACATTTAAAGCCAAAATACACTAGACGGATATAAAGATAAGGGGCCAAGGCAAGTTAATTAATTTATGATAAATTAAAATGAGGTAAAGAAAGTATATGGACGGTTGAAAGTCATGGAGGGTCTCAATTGCTTTTCTTCATTTTTAGAAACTACTAACCTTTTAAGTTCGCTAAAAATTGCAGCAAAAGTAGCATTTAATAAATAAATAAATATTACCCTGGGAATGTTAGGAAAATTCAAGAGAATCAGTACTTGCATGACCCTAATTCAATTCAAATGGACTTAACAGAATAATTTATAAAAGGGAAAGAGCAATTGAAGATATGACACTATATATTGAGGATCAAGGAGATATAAACCTACTTATATATTACTAATATTGACAAGAATATAAGTCATTCACAAACAGTAATCAAGATTCGAAAAAATTTACTTGAAGTTGATCTCCTATCTTTGCGGCGGTCTGGCCAACACTTGAAATACGTGAATCCAACCTTGCAAAGCTATCAAACAAACCATCTACACCTTTCTCTAGCTGAAAAGGATATAAAGACATATACCATACATTTTTGTAAGGAACATTGAGATTCAAGCTTATTAAATATACTCATACCAAGCTCCATAATACAGAAAAACAAAATGTATGATAACAAACTAACTAAAAAGGTGAACAACCTAGTAATATAATTTAAAGCCTATTGAATGTTACTTGAAGAGCATCTTATTTATTTTTAGAATATAGTATATTGAATATATGCAATAATGTATGTGTATTTTTATATAAATGCACACCGAGTTTGTGGGAGCGTAAGAATTCATCTTACCCAGATTTGGAACATAAAAAAGTGATAAAGATATGCATACTCAATCCTCCATGTCTAAATGTCATGATAGACTAGAGGATTCGCACATTCTCCATCCCAATAGATAAACCACATAACTTGAGTTTTCAAGTAATACTGATATTATTGTCAGTAAGCTCAAGTTCTTTCCAAATAACTGCTTTATATTCTTGATTCTGGAGAGTAGAATATAAGGATTCAAACTTTTGATAACACAACATAGATGCAAACTAACCTCGAACAGTGTCTTGCGATGCTTGGAATCTTGGACAGAAACATCTTTATTGAGATTATAGAGTCTCCCATCAATCTTGAAATCCAAAATGAGAATAAAATTATTCATCATCATGAAATCACAAAAGCTTTTAGGTGAGTAAGAGCTAAACCTGTTTGCGCAGCTCAACCAGCTCTTTACAAGAATCTTTGAACAGAGATAAGAGCTTCTCAACCTCTGGGAATAAAGGTGTTGAAAGCGCTTGTGCATACTTTGCAGAATCAGATGGTGCTGACAGGTGCCCATTTGACAAAGAATCACGCCCACCAATGTTACTATGTCCTTCCAATGAATCTGCCTCTTCTTCTTGGAAAGATGGAAGGAGTTCATTCACCAGGTTTCCAAATAATGCGTCAAATGAAAAGTCTCCCTACACGTTCGTTAGATCAAGTTATTTACCAAAACAATATCCAGTCCAGGAAACTAAGTTAAAGAGACATATTTGAAACCAACATTCAACAAGATCCTACCATCTATGCCATGAATACGATTTGACCCTTTACCTTAAAGTCATCAATATCCAGAATGAGAGGGAAAGAGGTGGCTGATGCAGATTCGGCCATTCCACCATTCTTCGTTTTATCTCTGGTCTCTCTCATCCGGCTAATGTCATGCAAATCAACACAGCATTAAAATAAAGTCATCCACGCAGCATTTTCATTATTAGATCAGCATGGTCCTCTCAAGTTACATTATATCACGTACAAATGTAACCAAGAACCCTCGGGAAGTTTATTTTTAGTTCCTCACACGAAGAATTTATCAAACTTGTGAAATCAAATCTGAAGTCGCATATGAAATACGAGTTGACGCACCACAAACAATTCAAGTCATGCATGAGCAAAATCAAAACGAGCTATGATAAATAATTCTCATAACAAAGAAGCCCAGGAAATTAACGAGTTTCAGCTGCCAAGAGAAAATATGGTGAAGCCCACAAAAAACAAATACAAGATTTAGCAGCAACACAACACTCAAGTCCGATCTCTAAGAGTAGCAAGCAAAAAAGGTTAAACCGCACCTCTTTGGCGAAATACTCTAAGAGGAAACCTTCTTCGATGCTTTGCTGTGTTGTGACCTGCAAAGACCGAAGGGGTCCAACGAGAAATTTCTCAAATGGTAATGCTCCTTTGCGATGGGAAGAAAAGTTGGATGGAAAGAAAATGGAATGAAGAGATTAATAAAAAAAAAATATTATCATTCACAGAAAGAAAAAGAAATAGTTAAATAATTAAATGATTAAAATATCTTTAGATAAAAATATTTTAGTAAATAGTTGATAAATAAAGTATTCTTAAAATATATCAAATATAATAGCAAATTAAATATGATAATGAAAAATTATATTAATATTATTATCATTAAATAATTTATTAAATATATGTTTTCATGTTATTATATTTCAAAAAAATAATTTAGATAAAAATATATCATATTTTTTAATGTTATGGGGTTTTAATAAACAATAAAAAATAAATTAGATATTAAAATATATTTTAAAGATTATCCTTTTAAAAAAAATTAAAATTAAAATTTAAAAAAGTTAAATGTTAAATTTAATGGTTTAAAATTAAAAAAAAAAGTGATAAAAATTATGTGGGTAGATAAGGAAAAATAGTTTTCTTTCTATTTTCTCTCCATGTGTGAAGAGAAAAGTTGGAGAGAAAATGTGATGGGATCCACATCCTATTTTCTTTTTAACTTTTCTTTACTCCCACTTTTTCTCTCCCATACAAGTAGGGGAAAACTCATTTCTCCTCTCATTTTCTCTCCCAGTTTTCTTTCTTTCCTCATTTTCTCTTCAAACAGGCAAAGGGTAAATGATCTGGTCATATGTAAGTCTTCCACCACTCTTTACCAAAGGACGCCAAGTGGGGTCCATCATTTTCTGCTTTTATTTTTCGACATTTCTTTTTCTATTTACTTCATTGTTAGATAAGAGAAGGTATAAGGAAGAGAGTAGTCTAATTGTGAAGGTATTAGGAAGAAAACTAAATCAACGTATGATGGTAGACATGCTTTTAGAAAATGTGACCGAAAGCGGGCACTATAGGTTACAAACCTATCTAATGATTTCTTTTGTTGGAAGCCCTGGATGATCTCGGATTCATTTGTCATTGTTAGGAAATGGGAACCTAACTTTGATCCCAAGACTAATTAGAGGCTATAGGTAATGAAGTGGGTGATACTGTAAAGGTTGGTATGTCTACTTCCCTCAGTCTAGGGGTCGGTATGCTCGAGTGGGTATGCAAGTAGATATGAGAAAACCTCTACTGCTTGTCAACATTATTGATAAAATAGAGGGGCTTATTGTATATGAAGGGCTCAAGTTCTAGTGCTATGGGTGTGGTGGGTATGGACAAACAGAGAGTGTGTAAAGAGGAAAAGGCAAAGGCTAGAGAAAAACAAGAAGGGGAAAGAAGAGAGGAGGAGCAGGCTGGAGCCAAGATATATGGGGAATGGACTACTATGCAAGAGAATAAGAGGTTTAGAAGGAATTATGATGAGACTAGGAATGATGGATTTAAGCAGGATGCTACTGGTTCTCATTTTACAAATTTAGCTTAGAAAAAGATTGAATGGATGTTGTTGTGATTGGGAGTGTGTAAAAATCTGATGGTTTGATCCAACCTAATCTAGTCCAACTTGAGGTGATGTGGTCTCATTTAAATCAAATAAACAATAAAATGATATCAGATTAACAAGTTAGGCTAGATGAGGTTTACGACCACATGCTTCAATCAGTTAGTCAGGTCTAATATAGTCTGAGTTATTTAATTTTAGAATTTTTTTATATTCATAATGATATTTGTTATTGTTAAATAGCGGATATCATCGATTTATACTTATATTTTAATGTTTTTAGGTGTATTTTATATTATTTTAAGTTTTTTCTATGTTAATTTTGTATTATTAGATTTAATTGTGGATAGCTACCAGTTGCCTGGGTCAGCACTAACCCATGGTTCAGTCAGAGGTAATAAGGCTAGAAGAGTTACAAGGGAGACTAGTGTAAGGAAAGAGATTATGTGGTTATTGACCCATGTGGTTTCTTGTGCTTTTTGATATTCATGTTTATTATGATGTTGATATTAATAAATGCACCTTTATTATGAAGTGTGAACAGGAATGGTTGTTGACTAGTTTGCCATAATTCTTTATATCTCTTAGGCACTCGTTGGTATGCCTTTTAAGTAGGTTAGTTGGCTACTTAGACTTTTATCTCACCCTGTTTTTTTTAACATTTTTAGGTGATAATTCCCAAGTTAAAGCAAGTATAAAGGCTCCGGAGGCTTGAAGCGGACTTTATTTATTGTATAGTCTCCTTCTACGCCATATGTGTTGCATTTGTGTATATTCCATTATTATAAGACTGATATTTTGTTATCACTTTATTGACATATTTTGATGCATACTCTTAATGAACTGTATAAAGAAGGCCAGAGGCCTATTCTAGAAGTTTTTATAATATGATGGTAGACCCACTATGTTAATGATATTCTCATATATTTTCTCGTCAGAAAGTGTTAAATCCTGTTTAATAAGCATTTTTTATAAACTAAGAATTTCATAGTTAGGATTTGTATCAAGTATTGTTTTATGATGTTAATTAACTAATTTAGAAAGGACGTGTTATAGGAAGTGGAAGTGGAAATCAACATTTGAGTGTTTGCTATCATTAAACCCACTTCCACGGAACCCAAAATTGATGAAACTAAGTTCCAAGTTGCCCCCATGAGAATCTAGTTCCAATTTCATGGAACTGGGTCTCTGCTCCTTTTGCCCCTTCCCCTTTGTCTTGAAGCAAAATGACCATGAATGACGAGGTGACAGCGTGTGACGAGGTACAGAAGCAGCCTTCAAATCTGGTCTTCGATCAACCTCCAAATTTGGTCTTCGATTTGGTGCAACAGAGGTGGGCGATTTGCGAAGGAGGTATTTTTGTAAGGGTTTTTTTTAGTATTTTCATATTAAAATTAATATTTCAATTAAAATTTATAGCATATTTTCATTGTCATACCAAACACACTTTAGAATCCGCTTTCACTTCAATTTGCACTTCCATCAAAATCTCTTCTGCGTACCAAATAGGGCATAAGAAAATATGTGAGAGATTGGATAGAGGCCTTCGCAATGATGTGTGGAGGTCCTATCATTTATTGCTCATATCATAATCCATTATTGTTGTGTTTGAAGTAGTATGTGAGGAGGTGGGGGCAGTGTCCGTTTAGATTTGAAGTGGCTTGGATGTTGCATGAGGGCTTCAAACTGCTAGTGGAAGAAAACTGGAGGAAGAACGTATGTGAGAGGAAGAACCTGGAGGAGTTAAAGGTCAAGTTAAAAGAATGGAATCTAGATATTCTTGGAGGAATTATTGGCATTCATCGATGGGTTGTGGAGTAAAACCAGTACAGTTCACAGGCCATAGAAAATCACTATTGAGGCTAGAACTCGAGCTCCAAGAGCAACTTGAGGAAAGAAAGGGTTTTCTGGTTTCAAAAAACAAGGGGAGAGTGGATCAATGATTGTGATAAATACCAAGTTATGTCATGTGCTTATTTTGGCTAGAAGAAGGAGAATAATGTTACTATGTTAGGGGGGAATATGGAAGATGGGTGGAGGAGGAGATGGAATTGCAGAAAATGGCTAGAATTTTTTATTAGAATCTATTTCTGTAGGAAGGAGGGCCTAGAGAGGAGCAGATATGGGAAACATTATCCAGTTTTCCCAGATTAGAAGAAGAGGAACTCGGTGGATGAATAGTAAGGTCATGAAGAAGGAGATAAGGAAGGCTATGTTTTCTATGGGACGTTTAAGGGCCTTGAAGACGATGGGAGGATGGAAGATATCAACAAGACATTTGTAGTTTTGATCCCAAAAGTGGAAAGGCCGGAAAATATGAAACAAATGATATGGATTGCATTGTGTAACATGTTATACAAATGTGCTACGAAAATTATTGTAGTCCAAGAATTAATTCACTCCATGAAAAGAATGAGAGGGGAGAAGGGATTTTTTGCAATCAAAATAGATCTAGAAAAGGCCTACCATAGAATGAGGGGAAGCTTTATTGGAAAAGTTTTGGAGGAGGTAGGGTTGGAAGAAGATTTTAGGGGTCTTAGTATGAGAAGTATAACATCTCTTTCGACTAAAGTATTGTGGAATGGGACCAAGACCAAGTCGTTTGTGTCGTCAAGGGTTATTAGGCAAGGGGACCTTCGTATATATTCTTGTTGGGTATGGAAAAACTAACTTTACTCTGGACGTGTGGAGGAAATAGTTATGGAAGACAATTAGGTTTGGAAGTAATGGACCGAAAGACACCCATTTAATGCTTGATGATGATCTGATGGTGTTCGATGAAGTCACAGAGGAACAAATGGCAGTAACGTTGCAGTGTCTGAATAGGTTATATGCAGTTTTTGAACAGAAGGTTAATGTTGATAAGTATGCTATCTTGTTTTCTAGTAAGGTAGGTTAGGAGGTAAGGGAGATTGAGATGTCAAGTTTTAAGGAGGAGGATTTGGCCTCACCGATGTGTAAGGACTTGGAGAAGCTGTGCGCATTGTTATTTAAGTGTGGAGAAGTGAGCGAGAAGAATTCTACGTGGAGGGTGATCGATACAATAACAGAAGGGGGAGAGTTGCTGAACACCCAAAACCAGTTTGGTGCTAATGCGAATCATTCATTAACCTTTTTTTTTTGGTCGTCCCCCCCGCCGGGGGTTGGGGGGGGGGGTTCAATAATGTAATTGCGTGACTTATCTAATTACACTCCAAAATATATTCCCCTTTTCCCCTTTAGTGGGCTAAACTTGAATTCCTAAGCTACAAAACTTGAAGCACGATAACAGGAAACGTCCGCCAGCCTCTAGCCATTCAAGACCTTTCGATCTGCCCCCAAAGGGTAAACCCACAAAATAACATCCTTGACAGATCTGCTCTCGCCTTGCGCCCGGACTAATGCTCAAATTGGAAAATTTCAGGATGAGTTATCCACATCTAAATCTGTGAGTTACTCAGAAAAGCAACCACACATCTAGCACCTTGAAACAATCTATCTACTTTTTGCCAAACCAGGCACTGAACGTCTAAAAGCTTCCTCGCCTTATCTTGCAACTGTGACTGCTGGCGAATTGTCTCACCGTGTATCTGTGAGATACAGAAGAAAATAGCTTGTAAACATTCACAAAAATATTCTACTATATATGTAGTGGTGTGTATAGGTGTGCGTAAAGATCTTCTACACCTTTGAATAAGCCTGAGTCGTCAAACTGATAGGAAAAACTTTTACCTTTAAAAATAACCTGATTACAGCTTGTAGAAACTCAAAATTATTTTTGCGGGAGAGCTCATGAATAAAATAATCCAGAAGTTGTTCAATCGAAACCAACTCTGATTTCTTATGTTCTTCCTGATCATCGTCATCAATGATCTGAAGCATTCTAAGTTCCATATCCAAAGTTGATGGAGATAATCCTTTGATATAATCAGTAAAAACTGCATCTACAAATGATACCCCAAATATTAGAGATATGCTTCGAATTAATACTTTGAAAAGAATAAACAAAACTGTGTTTATCAAACCAATAAATGACAGAATATGCAGATAAAATCAGATTGTAAGAGTTCTTACAATTGTCTCCTTCGGCTGAGGATTTAAGAAGATAAAGAAATCGAGAAGGTGGTGTGTCTACTCTCTTAAATATTTCTGCTTCATGGCTTGTTTTATCTTTCTCCTTTTCTAGTAACTTATTTGGCTCAAATAATATTTCCCCGGAAATAGATGGAACTGTAGGCAAGAAGAATGGAGCCTTTTCAGGCTTTTTTGGAGGCTCCATAGGTTTATTGCGGGCCTGCACATTAGAGTCGGCGATCCAGGACATTAAAGGTTATTTCTGATTATATCAGGAAAGAAAAATTACATTACGACATAGCAAGAGAACAAATGCAGCAAAGAGAGATTTGAAGACCTTTATAATGTCTAGACTAATCAAGCTTTGCCACTGGCTCTTAGGCAGCAATGAGAGAGTAACAAGACCAGGGATATGCTTATCTTGAGCAGCAAAACCTGGAACATCCTTGGATTTAAAAGCATTCGCCGGCTTATCAGGAAGTTCAACTTGAGAATCATTTGTAGAGGAGATAGATGGCAGCTTGATGCTCACAACATCCTTTCCACTTCCAAAGGAATCAACACTTGAAGCACTAGAGAACATCACTTGATTTACCCTAAAATAAGTTAACTCCCTTCTTAGATTAAGCAAACTCATTCCATTCAAATGGTCATTTATTTTGCAGTTGGATCTCTAAATCATCCACAGTGATTCATTCATGAATGCAACAGTCTTCCCGAATATTTAGGATTATCTATACCTCTCAGAAGTTTTGCAAACAAAACCAGTCTCATCTTCGTTTCATAGAAAATAACATGATATTGAAACTTGTAATACAGGCAAAATTTTGTCCCAGAAATAAATCGTCACCATAAAATGTTTTGGCATTTCACTCTTTTCAAAGTGACTTTCAAGAACCATAAGAAAATAAGCTTCCTGACTACTTTACAATTAAAAACATATACAGAAGAAGATTCGCAAAAGTCTTGGACATATGATAGATGTTTTCCGCAAACTTTCTGAGCAAGGTAAAAAGTAAATGTGGAGACTCACCACAGGTATACCCCATTTTTATCAGCATGAGTAGTAGCTAATATATCCATGTTTGGGGACAGTGATAATGCAGTGACAGGCACATCAACAAGTATTGCATCAATTTGTCTTGCTAAGATCACATCCCAAATTCGAAGGCTTCCATCCATACTAGAGGATACAAGCCATTTCCCATCCTCACTGAAGGACAAGTCTGTTATACGATCTGTGTGACCTTCAAATTTACGAACAAGTTTAAGATTCACAGCATCAACCACTTGTATAGTGGAATCATCGACAACAGCAGCCAAAAGACCTGAGAACAATGAAAAATCATTTATTATCTCATAACCAAAGACAAGAAGTTATTGTTAATGATGTAGTTATGTAATCAGTTGTAATTATTTAGTAGTTAGTAGTTTAGTTTATTCGTAATAAGTTAGGAGTTAGAAGTTACATTCATTACTATAGATTACTCTAGATGAAACTCCACTGTATAAATACCCTCGTAATCTTGAGAATACATCATTATAAACATTTTCCAAAAGCATTCTCCCACAAAATTTTGTCATGGTATTAGAGCTTGGTTGGCTCTAAATCCTAGCCTGTAGTTTCTGATTGTTAAAGCCCTATTCTCCGTTTTTTTTTTTTAAAAACATCATTGCCTCACCAATTCCATTATCTCCCCTTCTGCGTTCAAGACACTTGCCACACCACTGTGATCAAAGGCCACCGATCGGTCAAACCCCAATCGCTGAGGTGTTTTTGGGCCAGTCAAGCACCCATTCCACCCACATTGTCACACGCCAGCATGTGACAGCACATTCAGCCTTCTTTTCATCACCAACGAACGTGGTTTTGCTCAGAATATTGTTCTCTCTCTATTCCAAACATATCATAGGTAATTAAAAAAAAAAAAACTCTCGGAACGTTACTGGGTCTTCCACAATCAGTAGTGTTGTTACTTCTAGAAATTGGCAAAGTGTTCCTAAAGCCTGTAAGTTGAATGAAACTAATTTTTTAAGCTGGTCCCAATTTGTTTACTTTTTTAAAAGAACGTGGGAAGCTTGGTCATGTGCTTGGAATAAGTTCTAAGCCAGAAGAACCAACTTTTAATGCTTGGGATGAAGAAGACTCTTTGGTAATGTATTGGTTATAGCATTCTATGACTCCTAAAGTTAGTCAAACATGTTTATTCTTATCTTCATTAAAGGAAACCTAGGATATGGTGCATCAAACCTATTCAAAGGTGAAAGATGCAGCTCAGATTTAGGAGATTAAGACCAGATTTCCACCACAAGACAAAGAAGTAAATCTGACACTAAATATTCTACTATCATAAAGAGTTTATAGCAGAAGCTAGACCATTATCAATAAATATGTTCCTTCTAATAGTCAGGAGAAATCTAGTCATACTAATCTTAAGGGGGAGCTAGAAAGACTGAGACCCTTATTGGAGACACTTGACAAAGAGTCGCCTTCTATTATAGGTACATGTGCTTTGGGGTTCTCACATATTTCCTTCCAACCTTCAATTTTCAACAAAGAACCAAACTTGATCCTAGAGCTCTGAAGTGTGTATTTGTTGGGTATTCAAATCACATATTTCCTTCCAACCTTCAATTTTCAAGATTTGTGAGAAATGTTCTGTGACTGCATGGCAACTTATCATATGAAAGAAATGAAGATAAAGGATATAATGGACATTTGCTAGAACTTCAAATTCCTTTCCTTGAGTAATATGTTCATATCCTATGTGATAAAGTCAGAGAAATGAAGATCTCTGTCAGAAATCTGTTCATATCCTGTAAATAATTAGAATTGCTGATTATTAGGTATATACTGATAGTTAGAGAGACGTTAGGTAGAAGATCAGATTTAGAATAATTCTCTTTTTTCTATTATTATTTGTTCAGATTCAATATCACAATCCGATAGCCTCTGTAATCTACATATTGGACATTCCTCAAAACTAATAATCATTGAACTATTACGATCAATTCCGTTCTATAATCTTTAATCCATCCCATTACGAAAAACCTTATTTAAGGCATTAGTATATGATAATTGGGTTAAAGCAATGAAAGTGGAAATGGAAGCCCTTGAGAACAACAGAACATGGGATCTCGTTCAATTACCAAAAGCAAAGAAATTTGTTGGAGGCAAATGGGTCTTCACACCCAAATATAATTCTAATGTCACTTGAGAACAGTATAAAGCTCATTTGATTGCTAACGGGTACTTAGACCTATGGGGTAGTTTCAAAGAACCTTTTGCACTAGTTACAGTCATGAATTCCTTTTGTATCATATTATCTTTGGCTGCTAATCAGGAATGGAAGATATTGCAGTTTGATGTAAAAAATGCTTTTTTACATGGTGATTTAAAGGAGGAAATTCATATGGAGGTTCCACCTGGTTTCTACTCAGAACTTGCTCCCCGTATAGTATGCAAACTTAGAAAGGCACTTTATGGCTTGAAACAATCCCCAAGGGTGTGGGTTGGAATGTTTACAAAACCTATGGTTTGCATGGGATACAAACAAAGCCGGGATGACCATACTTTGTTCATTAAACATTTAGCTTTAGGGGGAGTGACAATCTTACTTGTCTATGTTGATGATATCATTGTGAAATAATGTGGAAGGCATTGATCCTTTATAAGCACGATTGATGAGGGAATTTGCAATTAAGGATTTAGGAAGGCTCAAATATTTTTTGAGCATTGAGGTTTCTCATTCTAAACATGATATCTTTATATCTCAGTAGAAGTATATTCTTGACATCCTAGCTGGAACAAGAAAGTTGGGCTGCAAACACATGGATACACCAATAAAACAAAATCAAAATCTTTGTCAGGTAGGAAGACGGCCTCCCAGACCAAAACCAAATAAAAAGCCTCATAAACCACCATGGATCTTCCAATCAACAAGAAATCCTATCAAAAGCTTGTTAGTAAGTTGATTTATTTAGCACACACAAGGCCTGATCTTGCATATACAGTCAGTGTGGTGAGTCAATTTATCCCTAATCCTAAAGAATCATATGTACAGGCGATACATCGAATACTTCACCACTAGAAGGGTACTCCAAGAAAAGGGATTCTATTCAGAAGGAAGAGAAGATTGATAATTGAAGTGCACACCGATGCAGATCATGGAGGGAACCTCAATGATGTGAAATCTACAGCAGGCTATTATACCTTTCTTGGCTCAAATCTCATTATATGGAGAAGCAAGAAGCGAAATGCGGTAGCTATTAGTACTAAAGCAGAGTTTAGAGCCATGGCACTTGGAATTTGTGAATTATTAAAGATTAAAATGATTCTATCAGATCTGAAGATTCAATGGGAAGGTCCAATGAAACTCTATTGAGACGACAAGTCATCTATCAACATTGCTTATAATCCAGTTCATCATTGTCGAACAAAGCAAGTTGAGATTGATCAACACTTTATCAAGGAGAAATTGGAAAGTGATCTAATTTGTACTGGATCAATTGGCAGATTTCTCACAATGCTATTATCTAATGAACACTTCGGAACTCAGTTTCCAAGCTGGGAATGGATAATATCCACTCTCCAGCTTAAGGGGTAATGTTAAATGATATAATTATGCAATTAGCTAGTAGCTTAGCCTTATTAGTAATAGTTAGCAGTTAGAAGTTACATTTATCACTATAGATTACTCAAGAGTGTATAAATACCCTTGTAATGTTAAATGATATAATTATGCAATTAGCTAGTAGTTAGCCTTGTTAATAATTAGTTAGCAGTTAGAAGTTACATTTGTCACTATAGATTACTCAAGGGTGTACAAATACCCTTGTAATCTTAGATCATCAGAAACATTTTTCCTAAAAATTTTGTTAGTACTGAGTAAGAATACAGATACAAAACATGAACTAGATAAGTCATAAGCAGATGCTACCATTATGACGATGGTAATTGATCTTGGCAATAGGACGCCCAATCTCCCATCTAGACTTAAATTGACGTCCCTTGAAGTCCCAAACCTGCAAGAGAACCTATTAGAAATGGAAGTTTCCATATAAAGTAGCAAATGTTGCTTTGCATTAGCTTTACTTTATTTTCTTCTTCTTTTCTTTTAAATAAATACAGGATAAATTATTGATCCGAGAAGGAGAAACATTAAACAAAAGATGGCATGTAACCCTTCCAAATCAATAGGGGGAAATAAATCAATAAAAGAAAAGAAAGACTAAGAACCGAAGAGCTTTCCTTTCCCTTGTAATAACCATATCGAATACTGTCCTAAATAAGCCAACTGTTGTAACCCATGGGGAAGCCCTATTTTTTTTTTTTTTGTGTTTTATTTTGGAGGGGGGGGGGTGTGTTGGTTGGATTTGATTCAAATCAAAGCATTTCCTGACCAAAGATGGATGATCTTGCAAACAACAGCATACGCTCCTACCTCCACCCAAAAGCCATAACCTTAACAGCTGGGGAAAAAGCTATGCATCAATAGGACAAACCCAACTTTCACTAAAAATACCAAAATGTCTAATGTTCAAGCAAATAGAAAAATAAATAAATAAACAAGCCTGAGAAAAAAATGAAATGAAATGAAACTAATTACATTTGTGTCCCCTTTTAAATGTAGGCTATTTTATTTTAGCATGAAACAGGAATCCAAGATGAGTCATCTGAGCAAGCTGCAAAAATACAATCACCAAAACTAACCTTTATAACTCCATGATATCCAGCACTTATCATGAGGGTATTTGTTGAGTCACAAGCAACACCAACTACTTCACCATCATGAGCACAATTTTTTGGTTCTGATATGTCAATATAAGCGCCCCGGCTGATTCCAGATTGAAGGTTAAATCTTTCAATCCAACCAGATGCCGTCCCTAGCAAGGCGAAATTGCCACAAGCACTGATAGCACAAGCCTGGAATCATATAAAAGCCATTATCAACAACAGTTGACTGTTGTTCATCAAAATTACTGTAACATTCAACAAGAGATGAAACATACACTCTGATTTTAATACTTGAACTACTGTTCTCAACATTTGACATCTGAGTATAAAAATATACTACTTTCTCATAACATAATGATCCTAATGCAACACGTTATATAATCAGGTAGGAGGCTACAGACTAGCAATGCATTTCACTCATTTTCTATTTTGAAAGCATCAATTCACCCCCAGGCCCAAGAGAAGCAAATCTTAAATACTTGTGGTAGTAGGAGAAGGCTATAAGGTGTCTAGAATTTTGACAGAGATTTCTAACAAATTGACCGTGGACACAGGCCATGCCTGCTACACTGAAATAAATTTAATTGGGAGAAAAAGATGAGTGAGGTCTTCAGTATGAAACCTCAAACCATTTAGTTAGGGGGGTTCAAATAACTTGTCAAATACAAAAGGAACTTAAAATTTTAAGCTTTTCCAAGAAGGCATGTGATGGTTTTGGGTTAAGCACCTCAGTATCAGTTTAAGGGGTGAATAAGACAGAAGAGTAAAAGCACAGTAACAGGAAAAAAAAATCTCTATCGGAAAGTAAAAGCAAGTATCTCACTTAATACTCTCAAATAGCCAAGGAGAATCTCCAATAATGTTTGCTCCGTAAAAATTCTGATGCTCCATTGCACTGGGCCAGTGGCCAATATATAATGATTTTACAGCAACATTTTTTTGAATTATGGACTAACAGAAACAACCAACTAATCCTAAGCAGGTGTGTGGCATCATTTATTTCTCAACAGAAATAAATAAATAAAAACATGAATTCAAATGATAAAAGAAAATGCAATTAAAAATAAATAAACTAAAATTTGACTTGATCTAAGCTCCTGGATTTTCTCCTTCAATACCGAAACATCTCCTGTGCCTAGAATAAGTCAACAGTGGCCGTTGGGTTGTATCATTTTGATATATACCTAGCATATTCTGTCCCTCTTTCATAGGAAATCAAATTTGACAGAGTAAGATGCTAACCTTTATAGGAGTCGGATTTTGAGGACATGGATTCAGTATATGCTCACCAAGAACAAAGTTTTGGAGCCTCCACACATATGCTTGGGCAGTATCCATATGACAAGTGACAACGTTGCACCAGTCTCGTTCCCTAATCTCAGCTTCAGTAAATAATTCACACGACAAAAGAACATTAAGCATTTGGAAACCTTTAACAAAAGACCATTATAAACAATACTTTTATAGGAGAGCAACAACATTAGTTCTTCATATTTCTAACTAATTTTGAATATCCAAGGGGTATAAAAATTCAAAAACCATAATGCTAGATCAAATTCAAGGGCACTGATATTACTGTTGCAAGTGTATAGACTTTTTTGAACGCATAGGCTGGAATTAAGAGCCTAAAGGAACTGTAGATTATCTAGGTCAGTTCCTTAATAGAACTTAAGCCAAATAAGCATATTTTTACAAATCTCCCATCACCTTTTTTAAGGTTAACATTAACATGAGCTTCATGCAAACTTCATTCCTATTGAATATTCATTATCATTAATCTTTTATAGATTTTTTGCTGCTATTTTGGGCATAATTCTTGGTTCAATCAGAGAGATTTATTTGGACAAGAATCTGGGTAAAATTAGAGCAAGATTGACCAAATAATTGGTTTACAAATCTTGAAATTTTTCCAGCTTTGATCCCCTTTATCACAAATCAAAATTCTCCTCATAAATCTCAGTTATCTTCCTAATTTATGTTCAGGATTTATGCAATGGCCACCCTCAAAAATACCAGATAGTTTTCTTCCCCTTGGTAATTTAAGCTGTTAGAACTGAATGTATTATATCTCTGTTTCATTCTGTATTTGGAGCTGCCCCGCAAGTCAATCAAGTTCCATTATAGTATATTTGTTTCCTTCGTCTATCACTGTATTGCATAAAGCAAAATTCTAATTCTAATTTATTTCATAAACGATTAAGATTCCCTTGAAGTTTTCGCATAGGACCTACGGGTATCTAAACGTTTTTGTTGAATCAACACCTGCTCTGGAAGTGTTAAAAATGAGCAAGATCATCATAATCATTAAAAAATAATGTCAACTGTTTAAAAAAACTAACGTCAATCATTAATATTTTTAATGGCTAAGGGCAACATTGCTCTGTTTTAATACTTCTGAGGTAATATTGATCCAACAAAACTTCTAAATTCTCATAGCTTCTACAAGAAAACTTCTGAAGCAAAATTGGACCTCACACCTTTAATAATTTATTCCATGAGAGTTTTGAATTTCGCACTTGAAATATTGTTTCCTATTTTTCTTATCAGTCATGGCTTGCTAATTTATGGCAGAAATTTTTAATTTTCTTTTCTTCTCTAGTTTCCTTTTAAGCATAAGAAATTTTATCAGTTAAAAAAGGGGAAGAATACATGATGAAAGAATCACGCAACATCCTGGTCATAGAAAACAAAAAAATCAAAGTTCGCAATGCTACAAAATGATGCAAAGCTGCACATCTATTTATGTATGTTCTAACTTCTTAGTAGATAAAATAATCATTGAAGACAGACCTTATACCAACAAATCATTGAGTTCTTTCAGTGCTTCTTCAATGTTAACTAATAAAAAAATTAGTCTAAATTTTCGAAATGGGTCAGTTGCTTACAACCCAATCTAATAGTCCATTTGGCATGGCGGAATTGAGGGGTATGGAAATCTAAATGGAATTCATTTCTATCAAAATATTTGTTTGGTAAGATGGGGAATTGGAAAATTTTCTAGTTCCATTTCCACCAAAAACACATGGAATTGAATTCCATCCAAAATCACATGTAGCCCAATTCCATCTGCCCAATCCCAATAAAATCTGGCCCTCTACTCTCACTACAATTTGCAAACAACCCCCCCCCCCCAAACAACAAAGTGAGCCCTAACCTAGAACATCAATGTCAATCTCTAGTCTTCTCTCACTACAATTTGCAACACCTCACTGACGGAGGCTCAACCTGATGGCAATTTGACATTCTCCTTCACCCTCATGTCTCTGGACTCGAAGTGTGCTTTGGGGGAGATTCATGTTCTTCAACTTCTAACCACAAAGTGCATTTTCAATCACCAGAAAAAATAATGAACCTAGATATCCTCCACACTCATGTCTATAACCTCCTTCAATTTCTTTCTCCATTTGCTTTCATGATTTTTTTGTTTTGAATTTGGGTTCATTATTTGTTGTTTGTTTTTGAATTAATGCTTTAGTGCATGTAAATTGTTGATTGTTCAATATGATTTGTAGATTGATTTACGAGATTATGGTGGTTCTAACTTCCATTAGCAGTGGTATTTGCAGTTCAGGGGAGATATTTTTTTAAAAATTTAGAACAGCATTTTGGTCTTTTCAAATAAAAACTACATCAGATTCCAGTAAAATAGCAAACACACTTTAAAATCCCATATCCATCTCTGTATCTATTTCCATCAAAGCAATTCAAGCATACCAAACAAGCCCTAAGTAACTTAAAGTCACCACATGAATCATCCTCCAATCAACACTTTATAATCCCACATACTCAACATTCATTCTTCACCCAAAGTATTGTCCAATATGGAACTTCAGCTACGATATTTCATGAACAAATTATGATATCCAAAACAATAGCACCCAAAATCAATGAAGTTCAAGCACAAGGAAACTCAAAGAATCAAGAAATTCAAACCTCATCAAAAATCTTACCACAATCAAATGCAATCACCGGCTTCAATTTTATCTCTTCCTCCTGTAGACAAACATTTACCAAAAATGGAGATAAGCAGCCTTCTTGAAATCAACCATTTAAAATGACACAAGATGCCGATTCAGACATAAAATTAGAAGGAATTTCTTCAGTAGCAAATAATAATTGTACAAACATGTGTCTATTAGATGCTTCCAATGAAATTAAAACATGCTAGACATCAGGAAACAAACCAAGGCATAAATCAGGGAGAATATGACCGTTGAGTCATACAATTAGGATCAATTTTACTCCTCTTCTGTACCCCTACAATATAGCCCCAAATCAGGCAATTATTAGGAATATTAATGTGGATGCAGCCAAGCATACATACTCCTTGGTTGACAATACAGCAGCCCTACTCCAAATTACAAGACAACTCCATGAGCTTAAAGGCCCCAGATTAAGAGACATCTCCATGAACTTAAACAAGGTACCGCTGTTGTCACTCAATATTATGGTTCTCTCATGCGTTTATGGCAACAGATAGACTTGTTTGATGTTCACTCATGAAAGATATAGATTCTGCTTAATATTTTCGACAGCGTAACGAGCTTATGAATTCTTATTGGGACTCACTAACAATTTGAAGAGGTAAGAGGAAGAATTATGGGAGTTAAGCATTTACCTTCATTATTTGAAACTTTTTAACATGGTGAAAATATGAAGAGAGCCAGAAACAGCTCACCAACAGTACTACTAGTTTCCTATACAAGTGGAGACCTCAGCAGTGGCACTAAAAGGCCCAAGCTTCTTTGATCAAGAAACTCTACAATTACCCTTAATGCTATGGTAAGTTATGACATTCGGATTGTAGACTAGAGAGCATCAGATCATATGACTAGTAATAAATCCCTGTTTAAGTCTCTTAAAAAATGCCATGAGTCTCAAGGTAAAAGTGGCTAATGGAATTCATACTCAAGTATATGGACTTGGAACTATTGAGTTATGTGAACATCTGACACTAAAAAACGTTTTATATGTACCTAAACTTGCTTGTAACCTTCTTACTGTAAGCAAATTAACTAAAAATCACAAGTGTCAAGTTCTTATTGACGATGCAGAATGTATTTTTCAGGATTTGACCACAAGAAAGAGGATTGGCACAAGTGAAGAATGGGACAGATTCTAATATCTAAAACAATCAAGTATAACCAAAGGAGCAAGAAAAGCTATGAATAGCTCCAACTCTCAACATAAAGATGTTATGTTATGGCGTCATAGATTAAACCATCCTAGCTTTGATTATATGAAACACTTGTTTCCAAATTTATTTAATAAAAATTCTGTATCTTTACATTGTGAAACATGCCAACTTGCAAAACAAAAAACAACGAAAGCATACGCTAAACAGCCTTACAAATCCACTGCTCCTTTCAAATTAATTTAATTCACAATTGACATCTGGAGGCCTACTAGAACTAAAACATTGACTAATGCTTGATGGTTCATCGCTTTTGTTGATGATCACATAAGAATGACACGGGTTTACTAATTAAAAGAGAAATCTGAAGTTATTAAAATTTTTCAAAAATTTTGCAATCTTGTCAAAAACCACTTTCAAATTGAACTTGTTTGTTAACCACTTCTAAAATCACTTTCACGCAAATCGAGACAAAACTCCTCTCACATACTTACCTCGGATTGCGTACAATCACTTTCCAAAAACTAATCACAAACAAGCTATAAAATACTTAAAAGTGATAATTCCAAAGAGTATCAGTGGTCCCTTCAATGATTTTCTTAATAGGGAATCCATCATCAAACTTCATGTGTCTACATTCCTCAACAAAACAGATTTGCGGATAGGAAGAACATACACCTATTAGAAGTTATTGTGGCCACCATGCTAGGCAAAAACGTCCCTAATATACTTTGGGGGGATGCAGTTCTAACTGCAACCCATGTCATCAATCAATTGCCTTCTAAGGTCCTCAACTTTAGTTGATTGATTGAAAAACATCTTGAAACATATCCAAACTCTCCTCTCATCAATAATCTACAAAAAAAGGTTTTTGGATATGTTGTATTCCTTTAAAGAAATGAAGGGAAGCTTAATCCAAGGGCAGAGAAATGCATCTTCTAAGGATATTCCTCAACAAAAAGGATCTTCTATTAATTGACATGAATCTTTTTTGCTACCGTACTACCAAAAAAGATTCATGTCACAAAAGGTGCAGTCTTCTTCGAGGAAGATGCATACTACCCAAAATACACTTTAGAGGGAGAACTATGAAGTTGAAGAATGACTAATTCAAGACAAGAATGGACAACAATGAGACCCAAAACATTAGACCAAACATATACGAACCAAGCATTCTAATGGTTACCTAAGTGGGATGGGGAACCCAATATTGAGGCAGGAGCACCAACCCACTTAAATACTTCATTAAACATTAAATTATACTCAATGTGAAACTTGACATCTCATACTACCAAGTCTTCATCAATTGACCCCCCCATGGAAAGCCAACGTCCGGCCAGCTCCACTCCGTGACACTTCACTCGACCCCCAGTTGGATAGACCCTCCATGGGTAGCTCTATCCAGAGAGATTGACAACCTGGCTTTGATACCAATTGGTGGGTGCCTAAATGGATGGGAAACTCAATCTCAAAAGCTAGCTATTGAGTTGGGAGAACCAACCCTTACCCCATTTAGCATTACATTCTACTCAATGTGAGACTTAGCATCCAATACTGCTAAGTCTCCTTCTTGAACCTCCTATTTCTAGCTCTAACACTCCAAACAAACCTAAGACTTCATCATCTAAACAATCTCAAACACTCTAGAGATCCAAAACTTAACCAATAAACACTAGAGAACATAATAATGACAATCATAATGAAAACTATCACATCTCATAACCAAACACAGAAATCAGCAATCAACAAGACACGGAAGGAAGAGTCTCTCCTAGTCCAAGGCACAGCCACAAATCTAATCCAATGACAAATCTTGAAGAATTAGGACAGCCTATCGCTTGAAGAAAGTGGGCAAGATCATGTACTCAACATCCTATACAAAGATTTGTTTCATATGGCAACTTATCTACTAGAGTGCAAAGTTTTGTTGTCAATAGTTCTTGAGCAAAAGTACCCAACACATTTCCTTTGGGAAGTGTAGTGATGTCCCACATGTTATTGTCCTTTAGAGCTCTAGTTCCTCTTTTATTGCATGTCTCCAGTTGGGGTCAGCTCCTCCCAAATTCAACTATGATAGGAGCCTAAACAAATACAAAGCAAGACTAGTTGCAAAAGGTTACACTCTTTTTTTTGGCATCTGCAAAAGAATGCACTCAAACATATGGAATTGACTAAAAAAAAACCTTTGCCTTAGTTGCCAAGTTCAATACCATCAAAGTCCTTCTATACACAGCAGCCAACTTGGACTAGTCTCTATAACTAGATGTAAAGAGGAAGAAGTTTTTATGGCAATTACATGGACCAAGTAGTACTACAAAAGTCTACACAAACTCAAGAAATCCCTATATGGACTAAAACAGCCACCAAGGGCATGGTTTGACATATTTGCCAAAGTCCTAAAGAAGATTGCCAATTCACAGTGCAAGCTGACCACGCGCTATTCATGAGACATGATCATGACAACATTACGATCCTCTTTGTCTATGTGGATGATATTGTAATAACAGGGAATGACGATAAGTTAATAAGCCACCTGAAGAAGGCTTTAGCATCTGAATTCCACATTAACGATCTAAGTCATGGGTGACAATCAGCCACTAAATGCCTAAATGGTGATATGGACCAACACATGGAAGCTCAAGGAGGCCCATGGTCTAGTGACACGCAGGAAGATGTTAGGAGTCAGTTATCTAAGGTTGTATTTATTGGAATGTCTTGTCTTTAATGTAAATATTTGATAGAGTTGGTGATTCCCAAAATATTTGGACATTATTTCCTAAGACCAATGGTAGAAAATCTAGGAAGAGAAGTGATTTAGAGAGGACTAAAACGAGTGGTCAAGAGACTTATCTCAAGGTTTATAACCATAAGGCTAAAATGGTAAGAGAGTGGCAGGGTAGGTGTATACAAAGGTCAAAGGTTTGAGGTATAAGTTATCCTTTCGGCAAAGGGGAAAAAAGGTTCAGAGCTTTGAAAGTGAAGTAAGGTTTAGGAGAGGACTCGCCTCTGAAAAGCCAGTGTTGCTTCTATGTTCTAGTGTGATCCAGTAATGAAATGATGTGCTTTCATTCTGTTTCATGTACTTCTATCACTGTTAATTGATTGTAATTTTTGTAATTTTGGTGTACAGGGGATTTGGCTTTAGCTTGAAGCATTATTTCCCTTCTAGTCCAAACTTTATTATTCAGTAATATCAGTTCCACATTGTTCATAGTCAACTTCTAGCCATCTTTTTTTGGATTGTAATAAGCTTATTAGATTATATGGTTTTATCATTCGATTAGAGGTGCTAACAAGACGAGATGAAACCAGATCCCTGCCCCATCTCGGTGAATCAGGTTGGGACAGTTTTGAGTTCAATGCCTCACACCGATCCCAAAGGTGTCCAGTCCAGATCAGGACAAGACATAACCGAGATGTCCCATCGAGATTTTTTTTTGGTTCTTTTTCAGTTTAAAAAAAAAAATTGGACAAGATTCAATCTCATGAAATAAAAACCACAACTCTACAGTATTAAGATGTAGAGAATTTAAATGCCAAAAATAAATACATGTAATAGACAAACCGTAAGTGGACACTTCTATGTTCATACATTAATAAGTTGAACATCCATCTTCTCTATATTAAAAATGGAATTCATCACAGTAGCCGTCAAGCTTGTTTTGAAATAAAAATAATAATAAAAGTTGTAATATTGTATTAAAAATATATATACACACATAAAGAAAATACTTAATTATATATACATGTATAATTGGATGGGACGGGACATCCTGCTCATCTCAAACCCTTTTTTGTCCTGTCCCGAATTTGTTTGATATAGGTTATAATTCTCATTATCATAATTTGGGTTAAGTAAAAGCACAATTAGCAATAGCAAAAAAACCGCATAATTACAGTAATTTATACATTAAAGATAGAAGGTTACCGACAGTAAAACAGGCATTAACTTTTAACTTACATATACTTTTAAATGCCTTTACAATGAAAGAATGAAGAACCAAACATACCTTCAACTTCAATTTCTTAGCACGTTTAGATACATGTCGTTGAGAAAGCTCCCTGCTTTGTTGATCCTATAAACAACAATTAAGAATAAGAAAAAATTGGAATTAAAAAAAAAATTGTCATAAATTTAGCATCCATTAATGAAAATATTTTCCCATGGTGCTAAGAGTGATGCAGAGGGCATGGAAGAGCTATTTGGCAATACAAGTGAAACATACAATTAGAGGTCTTTCATGAAGAAATTAAACTATGTTTAAGCAAGAAGATAAGAATGGTAGCTTCAGCAAGAATAAGTGCATTATCTTTCCACTGTTTAGTTTTGATATAGGATTTTCCCAGGCTTAATGGTATGCATTTAGTATGCATTTACCACCAACGGGGAAATCTTTATCATCTAAAATTGCAAATTAAGATGTTTGAATTTGCACTAACAGAATCCATAAGGTTGATATACAATAGGATATATGTTATGAATATATGAACAGAGTTAAGTTAATTGAATGGAGTTCATCCACTCTACCCATCACTGGAATAATTTTTTTGCACTGTTTTAGGAAGACCTTGTATTTCTCCACATTCAAAAATAAGCATTTCATATTTCACCAATAGCCTATATGAGCAATTGACTTGATACAATCCCAGTTGTTGATAAGAAAGAATTTAAAATAAAGTGATCGAAAGATAGAAAAAGCAAGCTCCTTGAGGAAATCCGTGATCAAAGCTTTACTTGCAGAGCAAGGACCAAGCACTGGCAATATGCTCAAAGTCAGAGAAATCTTATTAAAGTATCCAATCAGTTACAACAACACAGATATGAAACCTCTAACCCACTGAGTCAAGCAAAAGACATGTTGTCACATCAATATAAAAATGATGACTTGGCCATGGGATATCCATATCAACACAAATATAATGTGCACTGTAATATGTTTATTGGATATCCATGGTCACCTTCACTAAATGTTTTACAGAAGACAAAGAAGGAACATATAGATATGTAAAAGTCAGTTAATAACTTGAGCAAAGTTCAGTTATCAAGAGAAAGCAAAAGAAAATAAAAAACAAAGTTCAATTTGCAAGATGATAACAAACCTGAACCACAGAGAAAAGACGAAAGGCACGATCCTGACCAGCAGAGAGAATATGTCTCCCATTGGCATAAAACCTGCCGTGTATGATTTAGATAAGTGTAATTTGAGTGATGACATACCACACACAAAAGCGGAAGGAAAAATTTGATAACCAATGAGTTGAACTCAATAAGAGAAATTTGAAAAATCCATGCAATACTGCTGACCATGACACAAATAATTAAAAATGATAAAGATCATTTAGGTAAAGGAGATTCACCATCAGAAATTTGGACATGATGAAGACTCAGAATCAGTACAAGACATTGATTTTGACAAATAGAATTTATATTTCAGTTCTCTTATGAGGCTCATTTGCTGGCCTGCTGAGATTACACCGCTACAGTATTGCATTGTAAGAAATGCCAATCCTTACAAGTCTTCTATTGTTCAAAAGAAATATGCAACTCTGTTGCAGTCTTATTGCGCGTAGTTTAGTTCCTTAAAATAATTTTCTAGAAACATAACAATAAAAAAAAAGGAGAATTATAATAATTATAATCATAAATATAATAATGACAACATCTATATGAGGGGGAAAAGCAGCAGTTGAATGAACTGAAATGGTGAAATCTTGAATACTTTTTCCAGTTATTGAAAAATAAACAGCTTGTAACTTATAGATGCCTCAACAATGATAACGTGTTTACAACTAAAATTAACACAGAAATAAATATTACTTTATGCAGAGTGGTGGAGCACTGTGTCCAGAGCGAAAACGCAGAAGACGAGGCTCACCATCACTAGTGTCAAAAATCCACATCTAAGGCAGAAGAAAAACCAAAAAAAAAAAATTCAGACTTATTAGTATAATAATAATAATAATGGTGATTATATTAGTTAAAAAAAATACACAAGGGACTAGATGCTACATTATCCTTTTATGATTACAGACAAAGCGAAATCCTAACTAAGTCAAACAATAAAATCAGAAAGGAAAGAAATTGAAAGCACGTAAAAGAAAATTAGGCCAGAAATTCAAAGTTAGCACAGAAAAGGGAAAGATTCCATCAACACTTCTTTACAAGGTCAATTACATGATTGCATCTAGTTTTCACTCTTGTCACTAAATCATTAAACTATTAAAGACATGATCAAAGTGATGAAAACATAAGCAAAACCCAAGAGCAGTTACAGAGGTTATGCTAGTGGTAACTTGGGAGAAACTTGAGTAACCTAAATATGTGGAGACATAGAACAGCTTTGCTACATGATTGAGTTTCAGTCCTTCTTTCCTTGTTTAAGTTTGAATTCTAGCACTTTTTTCTAGAGAGCATGCTACATCCTCTTGTATATTTTGTCCTTCCTTCCAAGAAAAATGCCATAAAAAAAATAGTCCTTCTTCAGTAAAATAATTCTACTTTATGTAGAATAAAAACTTGTTAGAAAAAACATTAAATTCATCAAGCAAAATTTAAATCCACAAGAAAATGTTCTGCTAACAAAGTTACAAGCTTTGATGGGCAAAACAACCAGTAAACTGCAACAGACTACATGTAACCCAACGTAAAGTCTAAGCTTAGTGCTGCAGATATATTGATACCTAAAATAGCATAACATAATTGACAACCAATTTTTACATTGCAAAAGAAATAGACCATGTCATGAAGCAAAAGAAAACAGATTTGTAGAGATTAGAAAGAGCCTGCAGATAGTTAAACTCACTTTTGGTACAGTGTACACTCAAGAGAGAGAGAGAGAGAGATAAAGAGAGAGAGCGCTTTACTGTATTCAACAACCTCTCTAATACACATGTGGATACTTTTACACCCTTCTCATCTTAACTATTCAGTTGCAGTCTAAAACGAGTCTGTTACACTATCTAATTGAGCTACGTGTCTACAGTATTATTCATATTACCATATATCAACTTTCATCTTTTGTTTTATTTTCAAAGCAAATAAAACAAACGATTTGGGATTACAATGAACAAATGATACCTATCCACACATAAAAAGATTTAATAAAGATACAAAAATATTTTGCTTCAGAAATAAACAATGATTCCCATATGTCTTCAAAGAAGATAATAAAAATAATCTTACTTTAATAGAGTTGTCTTCTGAAGAACTCATCATCACTGGCTCATTAGGAAAGAAATGTAATGAAGTGATTGATCCATCATGAGCCTCTTTTATGACAGATTGGAGCCTTTTCTTTTCCAGATTCCATATGCTTATAACACCAGAAGAACCTCCCGAAGCTATAAGAGGTTGCCCATCTAATAGAAACAAAACAAGAGGGTAAACCAGTGTAACATTAAAGGTCTAAATAATCTCATTAAGGTCTGATTTAAGCGTATTTCTGGAAATCTACACCATGGCTTCACCATGATGAAGTGTCACAGACAGAATTTTAAAAGGAGTTCTACAAATAGGCGGGAAGTACAAAATCACTCAACCGTCACTAGTGCACAACCTCCACTTTAGGAGCTCAAAATCACTCAATGATGAGGGTGGGTTTGCTTTGGAACCGGAGAAAATATTAGGGAATAAGATGATGCAACAAAGCAACATACCATTGACTCAAATTTTGATGCATTTGGAAAAAGTTCCAGACCTAAAAATGCCACTTGGGATACCTTCCTTAAATCAAGCAACAACTCCCTAACGTTTCTGCTGCTGCTGATTTTTCAGTGGGTGGCTTTCGTAATTTTAAAAAGTTTTAGTATTTTCATATGCTTTAGGATACACTAAATTTACATGGGCATGTTCGTCACTATATGTTAGTCAGTTATGCTGAAAAGTAGGGTACATTCTCTTTATATCTATTGAGCATTTTATCCAATGAATTGCTACTCATTTCACATTTTAGCATTGAAAGGGATTTACAGTGTTCTCTCAATTGGACCCAAATCTAGTTACAACCAACTAGACTGAAGATAGGAGATGGAAAAAAATATATATATAATTTTCACTGTAATTCAGTCATTTTTACAAATTGAGTTTTGCATCTTTTCTTTTACCTCATTTCAAAAGACCATAAATTCTTAAAATGAAAATTTATCTTCACTGTAATTCTTTTACAAATCCTTTTCACAAGAAAAGGAACCAATCAAAGATTTTCGTGTTCATAAAAGTAACCATCAAAACACAAAACAACCTTGTCACACTTGCACGGTTCTTTTAAGATCACACCATAGTGGCATGCAAAGCTTACCATTGACAGAATAAAGTAACAAAAAAAGATTCTAGTACTTACCAGTGCTAAAAGACAAGGCAGTCACAGAACCTCGTGTAGAGTGGGTGAATGTAACTAACTCTTTATCATATCGAATGTTGTGAACATGAATCCTTCCGTCTGCACAACCAACAGCAACAACATCGAGAGCAGGGGAAGAAACACAAGACAAGACAGGTGAATTCCATCCCTTAAACTCATATATTTTTTTCTTCGTGCTAATGTTCCAAAGTTGCATAGGACCTTGTTCACTCCCAATAAGAACCTGTTTAAATGCCTCTGTGTTATACAAGATGATTGAGTATCTAAATAGCACAAGTTTTAATTAAAAACTAGATAAGGAAAGAGGTATTCACCTTGTTAAGGTAAGTATCTGGATGCATTATACAGCTAACAATAAACTTATCATCTAACTTCATGTGCCCAAATGGAGCAAGGTTTTGATCAATTCCCTTGAAAGCCCATATGAACATATCACCATGAGCATCAACACTAATGATATGCTCCCCAAACAATAGTAAGAAATTGACTTTAGCACTATGCTTGTTCCAAGTTGCCACCTGAAAGAGGCATGAAATTAAATTAAATTTCATCCAAAAAAACACTAATTCCATTTCCTTCAGGCATTTCTTTTGGACAGTAGCTATCAACTGGATCAGTGATATTTTAAGTTTCAAACTCGGCTTACCAAAATTCAAGAAAATTTTGCATAAAAATTGAACAACCTAGCACGCAGAACAAGAAAATTAAAAACAAAAAACATAGAATATATACTTTAAAAAAGCAAAGTTGGAAGTGGTAACCTTTAACATACAACACTAACAGACTAACAATTTTTTTTTTTCTTTTTTCTCCTTTTTTTTATTTTTGTGTTGAAGGGGTTTTGCAGCGTATCATGGGGAAAACCTGGTGTGCACGCTTGAAAACTGCAATGTCACATCCATACGCAGCAAAAGTGTATTCACGGTAGGAAGCAAGAGCTCTAATCTTCTTTGGCAGCTGAGGACCTTTCATAAAAAAATAGATCACTGCAATTAAGAATGGATTGATAAATAAAATATGTTTAACTAAATCAAAAATTCAAAAGGAACATTTAAGCCTCACCAATGAGAACCAAATTGAGCTTTGCACACTGCATTGAGAAAATGCCACGTTGACAGTCAAGTTGATTGAAAATTATAGCACAAATGAATGATGATATGATCAATATAAACAGATCAAATTAACATCAACCTATTCATAAGATTATGAGCACTTTCGACATTACATTATAAATTTGAAATGATTAATAAAAACAAACAAACAAAATAAAGATCAACATCAACATATTTAAAAGACTTTGAGCAATAATGAAATTACGTTATAAATCTGAAAGGCCTTCCCAACGCTGACAGTGACAAAAGTTTCAGTACCAAGTCTCTGAACGGAAATGGGGACATTGCTTGTTATGCATCCAATTGCTCTGTAGGGTTCAATTATACCCATCTTTTGCTTCAAAATAGTAGAAAAGGAGAGACCCTGAACAATAACAATAACTAAACTTACTACGAAGGCGACTGGCGGTGAAACGGGAATAAGGAAAGCAACACCAAACACTAGAGTTGGCCAACCCAGCTTAGGGCTCGAGTCCAAAAGCCTTATTTCCACCAACAATCGCTAAGTGCGAGTATGTTACCTGAAACGGATATGACAGGTCAGATAACACCAAATGCTTCAGGTTCCGGGGCGAGATGATAGATGCACGAAGAACAGGCCCAAATCGCTTCAGCTTCGAGGTAGCAGAGACAAGAGGCCGGCGTGCAGTTCAAAACTTTGAGTTCGAGAGCGAACTGAAGAACGAGAGGCAGAGACAGCACAGCTGGTCTGATAGTTGTGGAGGCGGGGGCGAATTGAGAGTGGCCGACCGGTGCTTGGCCGAGTGAATTGTCTGATGTCCAGGGCTTGCTTGGCATATATGTTTTGATAAGTTAATACATGCATAATTAAAATTATTAATTATAAATAAATATTAGCGAAATTTTTTTTGCAATACCTACACACACTTTTCCTTAATTTTTAATTTAGTATAAATGTATTTTCTTTTTAAATTAAATCCTTTAACTTTAATACGTTAGCATTGCTATCTTATACAGCCAAAGGTGCTAACGTAGTAAAATTAGAAGATTTTAATATATAGTGAAATACATACAAGTGCCACATTAAAAATTGAGAAAAAACATACATGACAAAAAGGGTGGAAAAATTACCACAAGGTCTCAATAACTAGATGTAATACCAAAAAATATAATAATAACTAAAGAGCATGCAATAATAAGTTTCGATACAAAAATAACAAATTTAATGCATGTCACTTGTTTGATTCATTGTGATTAAAGTTGTGGTTGACTCATTTGTTTCCTAACTTGTAAAGATAAATTTGAAGTAGAGATAACCACAATTAATATATTTTATAAAATTGTCATGTGTTTGAGATGTTTCGTATACATCTTTTGATATGTAACTATATGTATATATTTTGACTTTGGAAACTCCTCTTGATACTTAAGTGAGAATTGTTATAAAACAATCTTTGGAACTCATATTGTTTATTAACATGAAGTGTTCAGTGAAGTGAAAAATACTCTAATACCCCTATGAAATATTGATGTCATACTCCAATGAAGTATGTGTAATACGATTTTTTACATTGTTCGCTCTACATCTTCTCAATTTAAATGCTTCTCCTTTTATGTATAGGGTTTAGGGTTTGGGTTGAGGGTTCAGGGTTCAGGGTTTAGGGTTGAGGGTTTCAGGCTTAGGGTTCAGTGTTCAGGGGTTCAGGGATCAGGGTTCAGGGTTAGGGTTTGAGGGTTCAGGGTTTAGGGTTTAGGGTTTAGGGTTTTAGGGTTCAGGGTTCAGGGTTCAGGGTGAGGGTTCAGGGTTCAGGGTTCAGGGTTCCGGGTTCGGGGTTCAGG
>QFDD01121175.1:0-70691 GCA_006871305.1 Vachellia collinsii
AACCCAAAACCCAAAACCCCTAAAACCCTAAACCCGAAACCCTACACCCCCAACCCTACACCCTAGACCCTACACCCTAAACCCCCGACCTTAGACCCCCAACCCTAGACCCTGAACCCCGAACCCTCAACCCTAAAACCTAAAACCTAAAACCCTAAAACCCTGAACCCTGAGCCCTCAACCCTCACCCCTGAGCCCTGAGCCCTGAACCCGAAATCCTAAACCCTAACCCTCAACCCTGAACAAGCACCCTCTTTTCTTTTCTTGTAATTTGTTAGTGCAAGTGCCTTTTTATTCAATATGTATCCAAAAAAAAAGAAAAGAAATTTCAGACCAGATTGAAATAGATCAGATCACTTGTCTAGGGACTCAATCCCCTGTCTCATCCAACCCAAATATACCGGCCCGGTCTGGTCATGCTTCGGGGCAGGTTCTCCAACGGATCGGGTTTTTTCGGGTCGGTCCCTGCCAGCAGACGCCATGCCGAGATGATGGGAGCAGGGTTCGGGTCGTATATAAAATCTCTGTCATGCTAAACACCTAAAGTTGCCATCTTCTTGAGCGAGTAGTGAGCGCCGAGCGGGCATGGTATCCAAGCAGAAGATGAAAAGCAATAGTCTGTCTGACGTGAAAACCCTGGGACTTCAGCTTCTGTCCTCGCGAGCTCATATCAACAACCTCCCTCTTCTTCTTTCCTTTGTTTCCCCTACTTCCCCTCCCAATTATGTCCTCGAATCCCTTCTCTCTCTCCAGTCTTTCTTCCTTCCCCTCCTCCCCGAGCTTCCTTCATCTTCATTGTCGTCCCCGGACATATCCAGCTATGACCGTGAACTCATATACCGCGTTTGGATGCGTTCCAAGTTCGATGACTTCATTAAGTCCCTCATTGACGTTTTCGTTTCCCCACAATCCAACGAAGCACTTAAGGTGAGTGGTTGAATATTATTTGTTCCTACAGGAGAAGATTTGCGGTTTCTGATTTTTCCCTCCTTTTTTGGGTAACGTAACAGGAGGTCGTGTTAGAAGCTATAATGGAATTTGTGAAGGTGGCAAATGGTGGGAAGTTTTCCTCCTCTATATATCACAAGCTTCTTCACAGTATTGTAAGTTATTAGTTCGTATGTGCATAGATTTGCAAGTTTTTCTTTGCCCTCTGCCAACATTGGTCGCATTATCTGATTCGATAGGATGCTCATATTTTCTTAATTTCAGATTCACTCTTCTGATGCACTTGTTTTTCTTGTGGAATTGCTCTCATCAAAGTATTTCAGATATATGGATGTCCGGTATAATTATATTGCCATCATTTTCTCTGTGAAATATGCATTTCTTTTGGTTGATTTATGCCTTTCTAGTTACTGCCTCCCTACTGTATTTCAACTTTTTTCAATAAAATAAAAAGTTGCAACAATTAACATGGCGAGCGTTTTGTCTGTGTTGTAGAGTCTGCATTGAGTTAACGGTATCAATTTGTTCATTTTCCTAATTTCAGATATTCCGTTGCATCTATTTTTATCTTCTTCTATTCTGCCCATTAAATACATAACTGATGTCAACTAAAAGGCTGATCTATTCTGCTGGATCACGATTCTACTTGGTTCAGTTATTTTACATATATAAGCCTGGGAAAGTTTGCTAGGACATTGGAAGGAAAAGTTGTATCAGGTACTTTTCTTGTCCTGCCTCTTTTAATCCTCTCAACATGTCTCTTCTATCTATTGTTCTAGTCTTATCAGACGGTCCCAAAGGGACACTCTAGTTCTTTTGTTATCTATCTTTCTCCTGAAATCATGAATGATACTCTGACAGTTTCTGCTATCTGAGTAATTTCCATATGATAGCCTAGTTGTTTGCCCTTGATAGATTTTAAAATTGCAAAAGAAGATGGCATTGATGAAAGTCCATTGAACCCAAGGTTAGTGTGGTTTCTATTATTTCGTTGCTTCTACATGCTTTTATTCCTTTCCATTTCTTTTATTAATGGGCGGAGATTATCATGTAATATGTAGTCATTTAACTTTGAATGGGATGCTTTTTTCATTATTGTAATGCCATTTGAGAGTGATTTGCTTGATTCTATTGCCACCTTTCCTTCTAGAATCTTGGAAAATTGAACTTCCTAACCATTTTTATAAAATTTACTAAATTTGCTTGTCACTATAAATAACAAATACTTGTATGGACACAGATATGTTAAACTCTGAAAATATAGAACACAACATGGCTAGACATTTAGATTTTAAAAGCTCTCTGAGAGGAGAACACAATTGTCATTAATATGTTTTTCAAGTATGTTATACAATTGTGGGCATCAATTTCACAAGCCCTAAATTGCCCAATCTTTAATTTATTCAAAATGAGGTGCTTTGTCTCAAAAAAAAAAAAAATCTAGGTGGCATTTTTAATACTTATGTGGCAGTGGCTTAAACAACCATTTGTGTCTATGTTATTAAGGGCAAAATTGCACCCATGAATACTTGAGGGTGCTGATTGCACCTTCAAAAATAATTCGGAGTGCTAAGGGCACCTTTTTTTTTTTTTGGTGAAAAAAGACGAGCCAGAGCCCAGAATACTAAGTTTCAACAAAAACATGGTGAGGAAAGCCTAATCCAGACAGATCCTCTCTTAGAATATCCTTTACTTCTAATGAGGCAATTTCCCAGATCCTTCTTCTGCTGTGTTGTCTCCCACTTAACAAGGCTAGGCGATCTGCACAGCGATTTCCTTCCCTGTAGATGTGACTAATTTGAACCTGCCACTCCTTATTTAGTAACCCCACTAGCTGTTCTGAAAGGTGAGAATCTTCCTGCAATTTATGATTCCGATTTAATTCATCCACTAACTTTACCTTTAAAAAAATGGGAGAAAATCCACCCATCTCTTTAAGAATGGTCATATAGTCTTTCATTCTACTGTTTGCTCCCTTTTGGTTTTTCAACTCGAGTCTGATCCATGTTCTGCAGGTGTCTGAGCCCCTCTTTTATTTTTACATGTCCAATTGTGTGTTGTGGCAGTGTCAATGTTGGACATACATGTGATGCAAGATACTTGAAAATAAGGTGTGACAATGCTTAAATATAGCCCATCTATAACTATTTGACAATCATTGTCTCCCAAAAAAAAACAAGAAGACGACAATTTTGCCCTGTAATAAAGATGCCTTTTATGCTGGTAATAGCGTGCAATTTTGGATGTTTTATTGCTAAAATGCTGTGCCATTTTGAACAAAATGCTCTAATTAATGGGTTTAGCTTGGAAACTGAACGTTGTTCTGTTACAAATTAAATGCATATTCTGCTTCAAGAGATTTGTTTCTATCTCTGAAATTCCCTAATGTATAGATACCATTAACTAATCAGGTATTGATTTATTTCTGTTGGTAACGTGGGAATGTACTTTTTCAGTTTGGAGCAAGTGATTCGGAATCTATATTGCTTTTTATTGCACGTCTCCCCTCTTGAAAGCTTGGAAAAACCATCTAGTTTTGAGATGTGGAGTGAATCAGGTGATTGTAACTATTTTTGTTATCATCACTTTTTTCCCAAAGTCATGAATCACGAGATTTTATGCTGTACTGTCAATGACTGTGACATATGATGTATCAGCCCCAAGGTGAGATGTGGGCCAGTTGGGTTGGCTGTTTTTATGGTGTGTTTAATGCACCAGCCTTCCTGTAAATGATGATGATGATATGTGGTAGGAAACCAGTTATTCTAGGAAGTTATTTGTGTTTTATATTTTATTATGTGTCTTGTGTTAATTGTTACAAGTGTCCAATGTTGGTTACTGTCTGTTTTTATGGATAGGGTAAGGTAGTTATTTTCAGTTTATGTGCCAGGCTATCAATATCATATATGTATTTTACCAAAATTTGGATGAATGAATGAAGTTATAATTTTCTCATTTATTTCCCTAGAACTCAGTTTCTGGTTCTAGTCCCTCCCTTCTTCTTTATCCCTTCTTTTATTTTCTCTCCTTTTCCTAGAACTAGATTCTGGTTTAGCCTCTCTACCCTTTCCTTTCTTCTTTTCTCTCTATTCCTTTCATTTTTCTTCTCTCTTCTCTAGAATTACAGATTCTGGTTCTAGAGTTCCTCTTCTTCTCTACGCTTTCTCTCTCTTTCCCTTTCCCCTTAGTTCTACTTCTAATTTCCAGATTCTAACAATATGCGCTGTCTGCATCCACTCACTAGCATCTATGGACACATCATATATACTAACACTAAGTACATCCATGCATCAGCCAATTTGTTTTATGAGAGATGTGTTAATTTTTGCATTTAGTTCTTGTCATTTTATTCATTCTCTTCGTGTGTTTCTATTTAATCTTAGGTTGCCTTTTAATTCTCTCTCTGTCTTCTTGGGTGCGTAGGTGTGTCCTTTGGGATGTGTATAGAATACTATTTTCTTCCTGTTAATAGAAATTAAAGTTTACTTGTATGTTAACTAGCAGGTTTTTTATCCAAAGAACATGATCATGAACAACTTTCTAAAGAGATGGACTCAAATGATAACCAGCTGAAGACTCAGAAGCATAACAGTAATGTAAACTTTTACATGATTGTTGTTTCTGCCATGTTCAATGCTATGTGCATGTGGATTGTATGATGCAACAATTAATTTTCTCATATCTTGTTATTCCTACAGGCACGTTCTGCAAACACGGTTGCCAAAAGGATGAAATCCAAATTTACCAAAGCATGGATTTCATATCTAAGATTGCCGCTTCCACTTGATGTGTACAAGGAGGTAATCTTCATGGATCTGGAACGTCTGTTCCTTAAATATGCATCTGTATTCTTGTGTCCTAAAATGTTAGAACATGTGATTATTTCATAGAAAATGCTTCTATGTGATGGCCTTTATATTGTTCTATACATTTTCCATGCAATGAGAATATTACCAAGCTGAAAACCCTGGCCTCAATTATTTGGTCAGTCTTTTAAGTTTGGGCTCTAGCAGAATTCAGTGAATAAAAATTTTCTTTGATTCTGGTTACTACCTTCCTTTCTGAAATTAATGCATTAAGTGCATGTTTGGCTCCCTCTCAAAAGTGCTTCTAGAAGCACTTTCACGTAAGCCGAAACAAAACTCCTCTCACGTACTTACATTGAATTGCGTACAATCACTTTTCAAAAGCTATTCCCAAACATGCTCTAAGCTGGGCCCTTGTTTTATTTATTTCCTGAGCAGCATGGTTTTCTCATTATCAGGTTCTTGTTAACCTTCATCAAGCAGTTATTCCTCATTTGACAAAACCTAATATGTTATGGTAAGTGTTTGTGATACGTAAAATATAATTTTTATTTTTCTTTGGTGAACACATTTAATTTTTATGCTGGTTGATGTTGACTTGTTAATGTTAATTTATTTATCTGCAGCGACTTCTTAACAAGATCATATGATGTTGGGGGTGTTGTTAGTGTCATGGCTCTTAACGGCCTTCATGTCCTGATGACCCAGCATGGATTGGAATACCCAAATTTCTATGAAAAACTCTATGCTCTCTTAGTTCCATCTATCTTTATGGCTAAACATCGAGCTAAGTTTTTCCAGGTGAAGTTCAGTTAGTTTATCCTCTACAAGTTAAAATAATTAACAGGATGGAGGACAAATTTAGATATTCACAGCATAAGTTATGCTCCCATCTCTTCCAATAATTTAGAAGATATAATGCATCATTAGACCTATTAGGCTTGCTCAAGAAATTTAGTCTGGTGCAGACCTTTGAGCAACATAAATTTTTCTATTTTAGTGTAGTTTTTGGATATTTTTGAATAAAAAGAAATCTTTTAATGTGAACAAAATGAAGAGCGAGATGCCCAAACAGATGATCAAACGAATTCTCTTAAGCTAAAAAAAATAGCACAAAAGAAAATTGACTCAAAGCTTAAAACAGAAAAGGTGCATCAAAACAGCGTTGCCCTCCAGGTGTGTCTCACAAGTACCTCAAAAATAGCTATTAAATGAGCATGGTGAGATTATCATACAGAAAACTATGCCAAACCTGAGACAAAGGCTCATCTTGTCCCTGAATAGTGAATATCTCGTGTGGAAAAAATGAAAATATTTGAATTAGCGTGAAGGATGATGAGAATATATTCATTTAAGCGTTGAAGTTGATGTTATTCTTGTACGTATGCTAATTGCCAATTTTTGACTGCTTATAATTTGGTATCTGCAGCTTCTTGATTCTTGCCTTAAGTCAACTTTTCTTCCAGCTTATCTCGCTGCTTCATTTGTGAAGAAATTGAGTAGGCTTTTGCTCTCGGTTTCTCCTTCAGGAGCATTGGTTATCATTGCCTTGATTCATAATCTCTTGCGGAGACATCCTTCAATTAACTGCTTGGTTCATCAGGTGAAACATAGTACCCTTATTTTCTTAATTCATCTTCTTACATTTATTATTTTTCCTGGAATTTGTTCTTGCCTTATCAAGACTGCTGTTGAGGATCACATGAAAAGTTTATGAAACATGAATTCATTGTCTGTTGGCCTCTAAAGATGCTTTTTTGTTACGTGACCAAGAATCTAGTTCAATTAAGTGACAGTTATAGCAACTTTAATTTCTTCATGTGACTTCAGGGGCAGTTTGGATTGTCCTTTGATCTTCTATCTTTGAGGTATCTTTCTGTCTGTTCTGATTGTACAACAATTTCTCCTGTGAGCAGGAGGATGGTGGTGATGAAGGGAAAGATGAGTCTAAAACAAATAAAATCATTTCTGATAAAATTGATGACTTCAAGACTGGTGCTATGCCCTGCCAGAAATCAGGCTTTGACCACTTCAACAATGGGGAAACTAATCCCAAGAATTCTAGGGCACTGAGTAAGCGTCTTCTCTAGTTTGTCTTATTCTTCTACCCGACTTTGGCATATTGAATGCCCTAAAGTTTAGGGGAATTGCATGGTTGGTATAACTGAATGAAACAACTGTGGCACATGCATCTTGCATATTTCAGCTAGTTCTTCCAAATTGTGCATTATTTTCTTATTCCATTGGATTGATGCATTCTTCATATTTTGCCAGCTCCTCCTGGACTGTAATTAGATTTTTAATACATGTAAATATTAATTGAACTTCACTTCTTATTTCTTGTTTTCAAGAAAATCATCTGAATTGTTTTGAGATCAAGACGAAAACTTGTAGTAGGTAGTTTCTCTGTTTCAGATTCATTATCTCAGACGTCACTCGTTTGATTAAGCAACACTGTGTAGGCTAGTGAAGGACTTTATGGATTATGCAGAAAGATTCTATCAGCCATAGGTCTGAATATTTGTAACCGTTTAAGTGGGGGATTTTGTGTATTGGCAAGTGTGAATATATGAATTTTCAGTACTTAACGAAATAATATCGTCTCTGCTTATTTTTTTGGAGTGTGACACTGTCAAATATATTTAAGAGGTGGAATTACTGTATTAGTCCTAAACTTTTCAGCTAATGAGATTTCTTGGAGCAGGGAGTTCTCTTTGGGAGACACATATCATTCTTCAACACTACTGTCCTCCTGTTTCAAGGCAAGTGTGTTGATAATGACTATTGTCCTCTTGCTTTCCCTTTTTCTTGTTTCCCACTGTGTTTTGACTTGCAGAAACTTCCCTGAATCTCACATGCCTCTGTTTTGCGGTCAGATTTGCTTTGTCTCTTGGGACTGATTTGACATTGAGGGACAGAACAAGTGAAATGAAGGTTGAGGATTTCAGTTCAGGTTCATATGCTACAGTTTTTGGGGAGGAGGTGATATATTATGTTTTCTCGTCTCCTTTTTCCTACAATAATCCCGCTTGTTGTGTCTGTACAATTAAAGAAGCAAGGAGAAGCACAAATCGGCTGATGATAACTATTAATATGCAGATAAGGCGGAGGGTAAAGCAAGTTCCCTTGGCATTCTACAAGGCAACTCCTCCCTCTTTGTTTTCAGAGATTGATCCTGCTGGTTGGACTTTCAGATTGGAAGAAAAGGTAGCCCAGGAAATTGATGAGAGGGATATCTCGGAACATTTTTACAGCCCTGCTAAACGGCAACGAAAAGATGGTCCGTGATACTCGTTTCTCACCAATAAAATCTGCACCCTTTGCTAAGTTGCGTTACCATTCTCTATAAAACTGGGGACTTCATTTCTTGGTGTGGACGGATTTGCAGTGTAGAGGAAGCAATGGTTATTGGCAGTATGGTTTTAATTAATGGAAACATTGATTGGGGACATTTAGCACGAAGTAATATCGTAGTTAAGATATAATAATTTGCGAATATATGCGCCCGCGTGTAATTCATATCTGACTAAACAATTTAGTTCATTTAAGAAAAGAGGAAATATTCGAAAAATTATGTTAAACGAAATGCATCAATAGACCACTAAGTTTGCTATTGTTAAATGCTTGCGGTAAAGCTTTGTATCCTTCCCGCTATTTTAAAGGATGGGAAAGTATAAAAGCCCTAGTGATTTTGTATGGTAAATTTATTGAGTAAAAGTAAAGAAGTATTAAAAAATTCAAATTAATTCGATATTATAATTTGTAGGAAAATAATTTGTATTCAATGAAATTTTAAATAAAGATTTTTCAGTAATTTTTTTGAATTCAAATTCATTTATTGATATTGACAAGTGCATAGGAGTTATTAGGGCTGCACACTGGATGAATTGGACCTGATTAGCTTATGGAGAAATTTTTTGTTTATATATATATAATCGGACTGGACCGGACCAGACCAAGTGGTCTGATCCCCTGGTCTTGAACCCAGTCCAGTCTGACTACTTGGTCTGGTCCAGTTGATCCTTTGGGCTGCTTTTTAACTGGACTGGACCGAACCGGACCAATTCGGACTGGACTAGATTGGACTGAACTAATGGACTTTTGCACACCCCTAGGGGTTATTATGAGATCATCAAGAATGAATTTAATCATTCACAAGTTTAATGACAAGTGAAGAAGATATAATACTTTTGCCATTGGAAATTCTTCCTTAGTTTAATTCTCTAATTAAATCTTGTCTTACTCATGTAATTTTTGTTATTAATGATAGTCTAATAGTATTTTGAAATCTTATGTAAATTGGTTTAACTAAAAAAATTCGTGTACTAAGATTTGATTGAAAAACTAGACCTAATGATTATAAATAAATCAACCTAAGTTTTGTCCTCATAATAATATAAATATAATTATATTACCATTTCATGCCACGAAAAATCAGATTAGAAGTCATATTATTTGCTGTTTGATGAATAATATTTTTTTATGTATTTTTCTCAAAGTGATGTTATTAACAATCTATCAGCTACTATATTATTCCAACCAATCATAAATGCAATATCTAATTAGATTAACAATACTAATCAAGTTCGTTAATATAACATATTTTCAAAATTCTAGTAATCTTTCTTAATTTAGAGCATATTTGTTAATCAATTCTGAAAATCAATTTCACACAAGTCGAGATAAAACTCTCTCACATACTTACCTTGGATTGTGTGAAATCACTTTTTAAACCAAGGTTTTGTTACTTCTTAAAAAAGCTGTTACTCTCTCTCCTTTGATTATTATCCATTGAGTATTAATAGGGATAATTTTTAAAAAATGATAAAAATCAAAGTAAATTATACATTAAGGATAAAAAATGAATTCACAATTAAGCCGTAAATTAAAAAGAGGAGTATTATACTACCTTAGTATAATTGTTGGTTTCTGTATTTACTAAGTGGATCGTTTTTTTTTTTTTTTTTTGCCGGGGGGAGTGCGCCCATTGGAGGGTTTTTGTGTGAGGGTGCTGGGCCCATTGGCTGTGACATTTAAAAAAAATGAAAATAAAAGGGACGTTTCTCTATTATTTTTTAGAAAGACACAAATATCTATGGTGGAAATTATACATTGTCTTCTCCGTAAGATTTTTAAATGAGGTTGGTTCTGAAACCAAAATATGTAGATCTTAGGAATGATGAAATTATTGTATCAAGTTCCCTTCAATCTAAAATGTGAAAGGATATCCTTAGAATGAAAATTTTGATTTTAAACCATTTCTTATGGTTTGTTGGTAATGGTTCTTCTATTAACTTCTTTAGCTACTTGTGGCGGCCAATGCAGTGTCCTTGGTAGGGAACTTGTTACTGCACAATAGAGGATGTTGGAATTGATATTTAATTTGTTCCATATATATGATGGGGAGGTGACTAAAACAATTATTAACATTCCTTTCTCTCTTTTCAATGGTAGTGATAAAATTATTTAGAAGGGTAATGTGATTAGAAAGTATATTGTTGCTTATGGTTATCAATCTTTAATCACAGTGTCAAGATCAATTCCGTTTGATTATAAATCATTTTGGAAGCAAGTGACAAGTTTAAACTTTATTCTCCAAGTAGCTTTGTTCTTGTGGAGATTCATCTATGCATTGCCTACTTATGAAGTTTTAAAGAACCATCATCTCATGGTAGAGTTGGAATGCTTCTTTTGTAACGGAGCACTTGAATCATGTGAGCATTTATTCTTTCATTGTTCGTGGTCTAGAGCAATCTAGTTTGGTTCAAATTTGGGATGCTTGGGGATGCTATTCCTAATTGTGGTCTTAAATTATGGTTATTAAATTTATTGAAGAATAATGAAATACATGTTGCTAAGCAAATTTGTTGGATCCTTTATTTTATTTGGTTTTTCATAATCATAAAAGGGTGTCAAATGAAATTGTTTCTCCTCTTACAGTGATTAAAAAATTTTCCTTTACTATGTCATATTATCATAATCTGTTTTCATGATGTCAACAGAAAACATCTACAAGTATGAGAAATTCAAATGTATCATTTCTTAGTTGTTCATATTATTTACACTTCTAAGATTTGTGCTTCTGTTTATTAAATATCAGGAATTTATGGTAAATCCATGTCTTTACTTGTTCGGTTTTTCTACAGAGAAACCGAAACTGTGTTGGTTATTATGTAATGAAAAATGTTGTTAGTTAAATCTTAGGGAGTTGGTATTGGATTGTAACACACTTATTAACATGTTTATTAACAGAATGTTATATATTGTATTGAATATATAAAAAAAATGAAATGGTGAAAATTCAGATTGGCACTCTAAATTAATAACTAACGGAGAAGGCTTGATTTGGAACCATAATATTCTCCTCTTTATTTTCTAATTCTGAATGATCCTAATTTATTTTTTATGAAATATTGTTAAATGAACAGTTTTGATTTAACCTGTTCAAATCAAATTTCCACTATTCCATCAAAATTCAAAAGTTTGTAGACCAATTTTCCTAAATTTGTGATATTAGGTGAAAAGAGAAGCAATATCAAATCCAACCCCGAACAGCCTAACTAATTTCAGTAAAACCATGGGGAACGATTATGGAGACTAATTCTTGATTGTTGGTCGTCCGAAGCTGAAGGAGGACCATGTAGGCACATCCCTTAAAAAGCAACAGAAACGCCTTTATTAGCCCCCGGGTCCCTCAATCTCACACTCATTTCACTGTCAATCCCTACAGCAAATACTCGTGTCATTTATAATTAATAGTATGGCTGATGATCCCCAAGATGTTGCTGATAGAGATCGAATATTCAACCGTTTTGACACAAACGGCGATGGAAAAATCTCAGCGGCAGAGCTCGCGGAATCCCTGAAGTTACTGGGGCAAATTACCGCAGAGGAAATCCAAACAATGATGGAGGAGATTGATACCGACGGAGATGGCTACATTTCCTACGAAGAATTCACAGAATTCGCCAGAGCCAACCGTGGTCTGATCAAGGATGTTGCCAAGATTTTTTGACTTTTGTTTCCTTAATTTCAATCCTTTCTCTTGGTTTCTTCTTTTTAGAGTTAGGTGCCTCCAGGAATTAACAACGCCAAATTCGCTTTTCTTTGGGCATGTCTTGTCTCCTCTATATACAACCGTGTAAAAATGTTTCCTCTTTAGATTCTCTCATCGAAACCCATTTGTACATCTGCCCGATGCATTTTCAGCTTGCTGCCTGGCGTTCTATCTTATTCTTGAAACCTTGTAATACCTGGTTCTTTTTCATCGGGTAAATTCCATACATGTTTTAAATTTCCATATCAATCTTTCTTCAAGGAGATATTAACTATTTAAATTTCAACTTCCATAAATTTAAAACAAAAAAAATCAGTTTGATATAGATGATTGCTGCTTAAATTTAAATTTACAGTGGTATAAATTTAGTTTGAAAGTTTTTTTTTCAATAGTAATGTTGTACAAAAAGCAATGGTGCTCTGAATGTTTCAAAATAGAATAATAAAAATTAATATTGATTATTAATATTTTTAAAGGTAAGAACAACATTATTTCATTCTGAAAATTTTGAAGTAATATTGTTCTCAAAAAGACACAATTGAAACAATATCACTTCTGACAAAAAACTCTCAAAACAAATTTGTACCATAATCCTAAATTTATTGATGTGATTTTCCACACCCATTGTTTCCTACCCAAAAAGACAATAAAACTGCATAATCACCTTTGGTGTCCTGATGATTAGAGCAAGATGGATCGTTACTCACTAGTGAGATAGAGGGTATGTTTGGAAACAACTTTTGAAAAGTGATTTCACACAATTCAAGGTAAGTATATGAGAGAGTTTTATCTCAACTTATATAAAAGTGCTTTTTTAGAAGTGATTGTCAAACATGCTCTATCTATCATGTTTGAGTGGTATGAAGTAATAATGCTTCAAAATCCAACATCATATGGGTTTTATTTTATGCTTCGAGTTTCAAATGCTAAGACTGAACTACCATCCATTTTATCACTACGTCAAAAAAAAAAAAAAAAGGAGACAAAGAAAAAGAAAATATTCATTTCTGTCTTAATTTGTTGGGCCTTGGGGACCATAGAAGTGGAAAACACGATCGATGAAACCCTCGAATGGGCATGGGAGGTTATTTTTTAAATAATTCACGTGTGCCCATTGTATTTTATTACATAGCTTAAACCTGGGCCAAATTGAAGTGCAAGCAACTTTAACGTTTTCATTAAATTTAAACTTTTTTAAAATTTATTTTTCAACTTTAATTTTATAAATTCGGACTTTTGTGCAGTGAATGCTAATAAATTCAGAAAACCAAACTTCCATCACCCATAAATTGCATTTTCTATTATCTTAGAGGAATTGTTTTTTTAAACATTTCAATATCCCAAAATACCGAAACTTAACTTTTAATTGAAGCCATTAAAAACATTTTCAAAACAATATTACTCTAAACAAAAAACTCTCAAAACAAATTTACACCATAATCCGAAATTAATTGTTCTGATTTTCCACATAGTGACTACGATTTTTCCCTCCCCATTTTTTCTACCCAAAAAGACAATAAAACTGCATATTCACCTTTTATTTCATTTTCCTTTCTCACAAATTCTAAAAATTATCTTATTTATCCACCCGTGTGATGTGATGCTCGTTTTCGCCTAAAACATGCGCTATTGATATTTGAGAGCCCGTAACTTGCAAGATTTGAACGGACCATGCAAGGGAGACGCAAGGTACACTCAACAATCTTTTGGGTTTCATTTGCTATTTACAATTTCAAGATTTCCTCATGCAACAACTTCAACTAGGAAAAATCAAAACATGTTTAAAGCTTGTCGTGTTTCAACGGCCATATAGATAATCATCATCCTCAAACTCTGAAGCTCCTAGCATTGCCAGAGCCAAGTGTCTTTTCATCTCCTTATTTGTTTGTTGAAGTTGAGAGTAGCAATTAACTACCAATCCATTGCCAAGTAGACCAGACTTCTTCCTTTTAGGAAAGGGACGTTCTTCTTGACCTCTCAGTATTGCAATAATCTCTTGTATTCCAGGTCTTCGAGATTCTTCGTTTGTAACACAAGCAGCAGCTGCTTCTATCATCTGAGCCATCTGATTTGAGAATCTTACACTGCATTTGAGTCGAGGATCCACCAACTCCTCAATGGCTCCCTTCCCTTTCTGTAGCAAGGGTTTAGCCTGCATATCAATTTCAGATTGCAGCGTCAAAAAGACAACTTCCCATTTGATTTTTACCATTGTTCGCATAAGTACCGAATTTAATGCTGCCCTGAAATTACCACCACAAAAATTTACCCATAGATTGTTCGGAAATTTCTACTATGAAGGAAAAGTCATAATTCACTAATCGGTACAGCAAAGCACATAATTGAGTTCTTCGTTGATTTCAAAGTGCAAGGTTCTTACTCCTTGTGTGCCAAACATAACCCTTTAAGTCTCTAGACTAATTTCCATGAAAAAGCCAAAATCATCCGATATCTGCTTTATTCTGACAGATTTTTTTTTTTTTTGGGGGGGGGCATATTTTCCCTGAGTAATAATTGTATCATGTCTATGTATAATGAAAATACAAACTGTCTTAACTAGTTATAACTTGTACACATCAGAAATCTACTTTTTTTCAAGCACTACTGATCGATGTACGAGATAAAAAGGCCAGTTTTCAGTTTTCTCTATTTGATAAGGGATAAAAGAAAGTTCCATTTATCAAATATTGTACTGCTTGATTTAGAAACTAGAAGCTAATTTGAAAGGCATTCTTGCTTCGGATGAAGTTAATAGACAGGACCATTCGATAGCAGTAGAAAGTTATGCTCAATACATTTTGGTTTTTCTCAACAAGCCATAGTAAGAATCAATTCAGCCAAAATAGAATCAGGAGGGCAACATTGCAAGAATTAGAACATCAACCCACCCATAAGACCAAATTCTCCTCTCCCGCTGGCTTTTTGGCTTCTATTGGCTTCCGGCCAGTTATGAGTTCTAATAAAACAACTCCGAAGGCATAAACATCAGTCTTATCAGATACTTTTCCATGTTGGAAATACTCAGGAGCCAAATAACTGTTGGGAAGCACAAAATTCATTTCATTGATTTGTATATGAAAACAAATAATGAAACCGGGGGATAGACAATTGGCAGAACAAAATCGGTGAGGTTTAGATTTTACCCAAATGTTCCCTTGACTGTTGTGCAGAGGAAAGGAACTGAAGGTGCAGAAGTCCATGTAGCTAATCCAAAATCGCACAACTGTGATTTAACAACATGAACAATCAAAATACGTCACATGCACGGGTTTATTACAAGACTACAATTGATCTGCAAGAATGCATCTCACCTTGGGAATCTTTTTAGAGGAAAGGAGAATGTTTGAGGGTTTAATGTCTCGGTGAACAACGCATCTTTCAGTTCCATTATGCAGATAAGACACAGCTTCTGCAATCCCAGTTGCAACTTTATACCTCGCAGACCAGGGAAGTGGTGAACTACCCTCCACACACTTCCTCTCTGTAAAACAGTACGCGAGAATAAGTGAATATCGTCAAATTTCAATCGAACACCTCGTAATGTAGGGTTCAGTGACCATGAAAAATGAAATACCATGCAAATGGTGCTCCAGGCTGCCCCCGGAGACAAATTTGTACACCAGAAATAAACCCTCCTCCGGTTCAACACAAAAACCGACAAGGGGAACAACGTTTGGGTTATGAAGAGAACTGGCAATCATCAGTTCTCTACAGAACGCCTTTGCAGATTCCTTGTCTTCCTTGTCCAATCGTTTGATTGCTACAGCAGCCCTCAAAAGCCCAACCCTACCCCTAAATACACAGCTCAAAGCCCCTCTCCCCAGTACTCTGCCTACCAAAACAAGAAAAAGGGGAAACAAAAAAGAAATTGAACGATAATCTCCTACCTGGAATAATATTCAAGTTAAGTAAGAAAAACCGACCAGTTTTACCTTTGGAGAAATTGCGAGTAGCAGATAGAATTTCACCGTAGTTAAACCTGAGCAAAGTGTTGGCCACAGGGGATATGCTTTTTTCCAAGGCCTCCATCCTCCGACATTTCAGCTCTCGAGCTCGAGAATTATTCATTCCATCGTCCAGATTAACCATCAAAACGGTTGCAGCAGCGAAAGAATTCGTGCTCGAGGTTTCGAGCTCAACTTGAGAACAGAAACTGAAACGGAAGGACGAGGGAACATGTTGTGGGTCAGCATTCGTCACCTCTGCTCCACACCCACCAGACTCCGCAAGCAACCACGCCTTGTTGTGCTCCAGATTCGTCTTTCTACATCGGTCGTCGTCGTTTTCATCAAAGCCCGGCCGGCGGCGAGGCAAGGGCACACAGGCCAAGCCAAGCTCCCAGATCATTTTTCTCAGAATGGTCCTCAATTTGAGCTTGTCACAGTAGTGATTTGCAACTAGATAGGAAGAAGGCGGAGCATTAGAACGCTCGCAAGAGTCAATCCCGGTTGTTTTCCGAGGAGAGAAACCCACTATGAAGCAGGTCCCACCAAGAACACAGAAACCCAGAAATAAAGCAATGCGGACGAAAAGAAGTAGAGGAAAAAGGTTGAAGCTGCTTTGCTGGTATGGGCCGGAGGAGAGAGAATTTTGAAAGAGGACAGAGAAAAAGAGATGGGTGTGTATAAATAATTGAAGTAATGTTGGTGTGGCAAGAGAAAAAAAGAAAGAAGTTGCACTAGCGGTGGAGAAGGTGAGGTGAGGATGAAAATGATTGCATGAGAGTTGATGTGAGAGAACAAACAAAGGAATGAATATAATAAAGCAAGGAAGCTGGGACTGGGATGTTACAACTTGAATAGAAATAGGATTGAACTGCCGAGTGCAGTTGGTTGACCTTCCAACAAACCCCAACTGACAGACCGCCCACCCACCCATGCTAGAGCTGCTTCGAGCGTCCATTCTTTCCGCTGGGCAATGCCATCATTCATTTTAATTATATTGTACTCTTGCGATTATTTTTCCAAAACGTGTGACAAGTAATATAACTCGTTGTTGTATGTGTATATGTTTTAAAAGATAGAGTAGTCATAAAGGCTTCAATTAATTATAGCTAATTTTTCTGTAATTGTTAAAAAGGATTAGTCTTTCCTAAAGCACAGATAATAGATGAAAAGCTTCGAACCTTTGAACATATAGAATATCAGAGCATAAGCTAGTTTTACTTGTAAGAGCATTGTCAACCCAACTGCCATGGGAAGCCTTGTTATTGCAGACTAAACAATTTTCACAATATGAATTAGCCATTCCTGTTCATTCCTTAACAATTAAAATTGAACTGGGGAAGAAAAGAACAAAAAGGAAAGAAAACAGAATATAGACCCTTATGTAAATAATTTCGGGGGGTTACAGATCTCTTATACTACCATCGATCGACAGAGCGGAACGACCAGAAAAAATAAAAAAGTGAAGTTAGAAAGCCGTATGATAGGCGGTAACATCTTGTACGGTTCGGGGGGTATACTGATTCAGTACTGCCATCATAAAATCTCCAACCACTGGACAGCTTATCATCATGACCAAATTATACAGTACTTAGGCAGAATTTGAAATTGATTACATATAGTTTTGGCCGATGCATGTCTAAGTACTGATGTTTACATGCAAAATTTCAGTAAAGTCTGACTACCTCATGAGTCTTCCACTTTCTCACAAGCCCCTCGTACACATATTCTTTTCTTGCTTTGACAAGGCTTTGCTTCAGCTTAGCCAATGTGGAAGATGTTAGCTTTATTCCTCTGTCAATTATATCCTCAGCATACTTAACAGCTTCTGGTACTCTACTTAGATCACGAAGCCCTACGATCAATAAATTTGCCGTCTCCTCCAGATCCTTCTTGAAATTATCCACCAGGAACTTCCAAATTCTTAATGCCATATTTGGATCCCGGTTATCTATGTAAATTCTAACAGCTGTCTCACAATTAGGCTGGTCAGGAATACACTCATTTTTTATCATCTCAGTGAAAAGCAACGAAGCCTCCTGCAGTTTCCTGGCCTTGATCAAGAAGCGAAATAATAAATTATAAGTTAATGAATCAGGAAATGCCCCTCTGTAAACCATATTGTCTAACATCCTTTTCGCCGTATCTACATCATTTCGGTAGCAGTACAAAGCGATCATGGCATTGCACATATGTGAATCGGGTTTCAAGCCCAGTCTCTCCACCATTATCTCCCAAAGCATCTCAGCTACCTGGGTATCATGAAACTTGAAACACTCATCCAGGGCAACCTTGAAAAATTTCAAACCCGGGTAACAATTCCTTTCTTTCATGGAATCAAAGAATTTAAGAGATTCATGGATCCCGTTGGGTTCCCTAATTAAAGTGCACAGGAAGGAATCGTAAGCGGGTACATTACTTGGATCCCAACCTATCTCCATCACCATCTCTGCGAAAGTATGCCTAGCACTAGTAACATTCCGTTCATTCTCCCATCCCTCCAACAAAATAGCGTAAGTATCAGGGTCTGGCCTCACAATCCCTTTGGCAATGCGCAAATAGTCATACGCATCCACGGTCCTGCCTTCCCTACAAATGGCACTCATAAGCGAATTTAAGGCAATAATATCCCGTGAACAACCATATTCCCCCGTAACCTCAAAAGTCATGATCGCCTCCTGGACACGGCCTGCGGCAACGTAACTGCTGAAAACAGAAGCAAAAGTCGCAAGCGAAAGCAGCCCTTTTTTCTTCATAGATTTAATAGCATCCCACATTGCATCGAAAAAGAGATTCTTGCCCAATAAATCCACAACCAGATTCCAAGAGTAGGGGCTGTGGTTGTTGTTGAGCTGGTACCCCGACCATCGGAAGAACTTCACCGCAGAACCCGGAAACCCGTAAGACAATTTGAGGACCTCTTCGACGTCTTCTTGAGTGATCGGAATCCCAGACTCGTCGAGGACTTTTTCGACTGCCAGGGAAGGAGTATTGGAGACGATTTCACAGAGTGACTTGATCTTCGGAGGCAGCTTTGGGACTTCGAGGTACGAGACGAAGGTGGGACGCTTCTGTTGTGGGAGCTGGTACTGACCGTCGTGGTACTCATAAGTTGCTCTACTGGTAAAGGTAAGGGGCTTCTTGCGAGCGTCTGAGGTTGAAGGAGGTGAATGGTCATGGTAATGCCTCTTTCCATGCGGATCCATGATTTCGCCGGTAAATTTACTGAAACCCTAACAACATTGTCAACCGGAATTGATAATAGATTACCCTCGTCCCTCGTCCGCTTGGTGCGAAAATAAAAACAAAAACTTGTTATTTTCCTAAGATATATTTAACGGTTTTAATATTCTTGCACCTGTTAACTGCTTATAGCTTCTCTCCACATGCGTGAGTCCTCCTCTCTCTCCGTGAGAGCGTGAGAGTTCGTGTTTGTATCCGAGCGATACGTCCGCCGATCCTCGGTGGCTGTGAGTGAGTGTCCTCCACCGCTTCTTGGTGGTAGTGAGTGAGTGCCCACCGCCGCTTCTCGCCGGTGATTCAGGTCCTAATTTGGTGATGGAGGCTTCCGGAGGAGAATTGGTGATGGAAGCAGGTTCGCTAGTCTGGAAGGAGAACTTTGGTAGGATTTCGAAGAAATGCACTCTGGCTGGAAAATTGATTACGGAAAAAAGAATCGGCAGCAATACGATTCTTCTGGCGATGCAAAAAGCGTGGAATCTAAAGGAAGGTTTGAAGATAGTTGAAACTCGGAAAAATGAATTCCTCGTTACGGTGGACTCAAGGGAGGGAGGAAGACACATCCTACGTGGCCGACCTTGGTCTGTGCAAGGCCACTTGCTCTGCCTACAAGAGCGAAGTCAATTCATGATTTTGGACGAGATCGACTTCAGCAAGTGTCCATTCTGGATCCAAATACATGAGGCACCTCTGGAAGCTATGAACTCAGAAAATATCCTTCGGTTTGGATCTAAATTTGGTAAAGGAGTTGTGATGGAAAATCTAGAGTGCAGGGAATCGGAGGACCGTAGTTTTCTGAGATTTAGAGCTATTGTAGATATACATAGAGCCTTGGTTGCAGGTTTCTGGATTGTGCGACCAGATGGAAGGAGATCTTCGGCAAAGGTGAAGTATGAGAAATTGCCAAACTATTGCTTCAAATGCGGACGAATGGATCACGAATCCAGAACTTGCAACATTGAACGTCTGGGATCTGAGGCAAATCCAAACAAACCTCGTTATGGTTCATGGCTGAGTACAGGGCAAGTAAAAAGAATAGAAGGGTTTTTTTAACAAAATGTTATAAAGAGTAATCTTAATTATCAAAATACTACGTTCATACAAAATTTTATCAATATCCTACAGTTAAATTCATTTATGGGAGAATAAGTTTGACTTTTATTGAATTTGTTGACGTCTGGAACGAATTCAACAATTTTTTTTTTTAAAAAAAAAACCTATCAATCTGTCAAACTTGTTCAACTGTGTGTGTACGAGTTTGACAGCTTTTTTTTTTAATATAAAAAAACCAAATTCATTATTCTTTGTTAATGCTAGTAGAAAAAAATGTTTAATTTTGAATACGACCTTATAGATTTACAATGAGGCATTTAGGCAAAAAATAAATTTTGATAAGTCCTGTATATTCTTTTCTAAGAATGCTACTCCAAAAGTGAAGGAAAAAGTTGTTGAAATTCTCCAAATAAGAAAAACATAGCAGCCATTCAAATATTTGGGTCTTCCCAAAGGAAGATCAAAAGTTGCTCCCTTAACTTTTGTTAGAAATAAGGTTGGCTCAAAGGTTCAAGGGTGGAAACAAAGGCTACTTACCTTTACAGGAAGAGAGGATTTAATCAAGACAGTAGATAATACCATACCAATTTATCCAATGACATGCTTCTCCTTTTAAAAGAAAACCTACAAGGAGCTGGACATGATGGCAGTAGATTTTTTTGTGGGGAAATAAGAATTCATTGGGAGAGATGGAAGATGGGACTGTCTCACCTCTTCTAAATTTGAAGGAGGCTTGGAGTTTAGAGATTTTAGAGATGTCAATAAAGTTTTGTTTGCAAAAAATGCATAGAGAATCTTCTAAAGTCATGATTTGACCAAAATACCTCTAATTAACAAAAGAATTATTTTTAAAATTATATTTTATTAAAAAATATTTTTTATACAATAAAAATATTATGATATGTATTTTTAAACTTTTTAATATGTTGTAAAATTTATTAATTTGATTATCTTGTGAACTTGTTTTATTTTAATTTTTCATCATATTTATTTAAGTCCTTTTTAATAGTTAAATAATATTTCAAAAACATATTTTTTATTATATAGTACAAATGATATAAGTTTTAGAGGCTATCTAAATAAATCATTTAGATTTCAAATTTCAAATTTTTAATAACGTTTTTTCTACAAAAATATTAAGTTTCTATTTATTTAAAAATTAATAAAATCATCAAATAATTTTTTTACATTAACTAAATTTCTTCAGATCCTACGCTAAACCCAATACGATAAAAATATTAAATAAATAATTATTTTCAAAATAAAATAAAATTAGGGATTTGGAGTAAAATTAAAGTGAAAAAATCTTAAATTCTACGAAATAATTTTAGTCAAGATTAGGGATTTAAATATTTAATATGATGATGAGTAAATTAGTAAATAAATGATATTTTATTGTAAATTTGAATTAAAAAGAATCTTTGTAGAATATCCTCAATGGAGCTAATGGTTTGGAATCAAGTGTATGTTTACAAAATAGAGGGGAGGTATGAGTAATTAAGGAGGTCTCTTTAGTTTAATGCTATAATTAGTAATCTTACATCCTTAAATCAAATGAACAAATGGACGAGATTGAGTATGAGCAAATCTATACACCAATTATTTTTCAATAATACAAGCCAATAATTAAACAAATGATTGGAATACCCATAGTATATCCTTAGTCGGCTGATTTTTTTTTTTTTTTACGTGAATATACTAAGATTACCGTTTGAAAACTAGTTCATGAAGAATCTGAAAAAGCGCATTTCAAACCGGATCTTATTCGTATGTATCTGGGATTTTAGATTCTTCGTTATATTGGTAGTGTGTGTGTGTGTGTCAGCGTATATATATTGAAGTGAAAGGGGGAGGGGCAGTAAGATAGTGAGGCTGATCAGAATGGAGGCAGAGAAGTGCTTGGAAGAGGGAGTGATGTCCCCCAACAGCGGCAGCGGAGGCTGGCCACCCGCGGTAAAAAATTTAGTACAGAAGGTAAGTTATTTAAGAAGTGGGGGAGAGTAGAGCATATGAATTTAGTGTTTACAGTGTATCTTATATTAATAAGAATATACATATTAATAATGATAACGTGAATGGGGTTGAAAAGGTGATTGCAGAGATGATGGGGACGTACTTCCTTATATTCGCGGGGTGTGGAGTGCTGACGGTGGAGAAGATATATGGATCGGTAACATTCCCGGGGATTGCAGTGACGTGGGGATTGACGGTGCTGGCCTTGATTTATGCTCTTTCTCACGTCTCTGGTGCTCACTTCAATCCTGCCGTTACCATCGCTCTCACCCTCTTCCGCCTCTTCCCCAGTTGGAAGGAGGTACCTTACCTGGCTATATGCATTTATTCCTGTAATCATAGTCATTCCCTTCATCTATCTCTTTACACGTGTATGTACAGGCTATTTTATATGTCGTGGCTCAATTTGTGGGCGCGCTTCTTGCTAGCCTCACCTTGGTAGCCCTCTTCGATGTTACGCCGCAAGCTTATTTTGGGACTCTGCCCATTGGATCTCACCTCCAATCATTTGGTGTAGAAGTCCTCATCACCTCTCTCCTCGTGTTTGTCATCTCTGGGGCTGTTACCGATCCCAGAGCTGTTCGTATCTATCAGAATCACCCTGCCTTTCATGCCTTCTCTTCTCTTGTTCTCCCTCACTGACTTTACTATGTATTTTCATTATACTCTTGCAGCAAAGCGGGCATGGAGGAGTCGCTGTTGGAATGACGATCATGTTGAATGTTTTTATTGCCGGGTAAATTAGTTATAAGTTCATGCATTCGCACATATACAGTAATAGTGGTTAATTATCCAACACACCAACGTACGATTGGCGGGATTAGCACCAATTCTTGTTCCTCGGATGAGTTGCTTAGTGCTGAATTCTTAATACTATATTCTTGTGCATTTAAAGTAAATTTAGTTGCCTTCTGCAATTCATGGAGTATTTCTTCTGATCCTAACAAAAAGATTTAACTGATGATATGTTTGTGTCTGCCTACATGTAGGCCGGTTTCGGGAGCATCCATGAACCCGGCAAGGAGCATAGCGCCAGCGATAGTGAAGGGCGTTTACAAGGGAATATGGGTTTACGTGGCCGGTCCAGTTATTGGAGCCATAGCGGGCGCATTCATTTATCACCTCCTAAGATCCCATCCTCTTCCACCTCCATCCCCTCAAAACTTTGACTAACACCCACTCCACCTATTTTTATTATTGTTCTTTTTTTTAATGGATTATTAATTACTGTTCTTATTAACATCATCATCGCCTTTAATAATTGTCAATTGATAGTTGCAGTTTCAAACTTGTATGTTTTTATATATTGCTTTGAAAATCTAACACTAATTTGGTTCTCTCCCTAACCTCCTCTCAAATGTTCAGCCACTTCATTCAGCGGATTGGATGAAGGTATCCACTGAGTAAAGGGTTATTATAGAATAAATGGTTCATAGGAAAATTTATTTTGAAAGTATCCATAGAGTTGTACTGAATGTCCATAATTTTTTTAAATTACCCCTGAAGTATAGAAAACAGTCCAATGTTACCCTATCAGTTAAAAGAGTTAAGTTTGACGATTAAATAATTTTATTTAATTGAATAAAACATTAGTTAACTATTTGCATATATTAAATTTAAGATGATATTGTACCGTTTTCTAAATTTTTTGGGTAACATTGCCTCTTGAAAACTTTTAGACACGGAGTAAAATTTTGTGGATACTTCTCAAGCAAATTTGCGCTGATCAAGTAGGAAGAAGAGTGAAAAGGATGAGAAAGATCAAACTGTTCCATATTTAAGAATGAAAAAGTGATCTAAAAAACATATAGAGTTTACGACGACTAAGAATGGTTTCATCACCATTTTGTCACCCTCCTATAATTTTCCGTTCATAGTTTGGTTCTGTCGGGAAGATAGGGGGAATGAATGCTATCTTGCTATGCCAACTTGTCCTGCTGCATTCATCATTGTTGGTTTGTTTTCTCACTGTTGTCTGCAGCGAGAGCGAAGTGCGGCATCGGAGAAATGAAATAAGGATTTCAGGTTGAATTAGAGGGTTAATTTTACTCGAACAAAAATATTATTTTATAAATTAATAAATGATGTATAGTTTTTTTTATAGAAGAATTTTAGGTGGGGTTGAGTTCATTCACATTTAACTCATGATTTACTAAGCCTACGGTCATTGGAGTATGATAAATAAACTCAACAATTAGATCTAACCAATTAAGAGTTTGTTAGCATTAGTTTGTAGATAATCTGATAATGATGAAGTCTTATTTCAATTTATATAAAAATGATTTTAGAAATACTTCAGAATTTTAGACAAACAAAGCTAAAATCTACTCAACTTTATCAATGATGGAAATACCTTCCTTTTCCAGCTGAGCTCACGGAACAGGGCCTTAACTCAGATCCATTCTACCTATAAATAGAGATTTTAAAGAAACATTTATCAACAAATAGATTCTTAAATGTTCTCCTTATATCTTGTAAAATCTTTGGCGGGACAGCGTTGTTGAAACAAGAAATTATGCAGGCTATGGTTTACTATTGTCATGGTTAAGAAAGTTCTTGCTGTTATCGTCAGTCAAACAGGTTCAAAAAGAGCTCGGGATACTTGGTTGGCTTGGGTATGAATGGGAGTGGACTGAAGCTACTAGGCTAAAGATTTTATTGAACAACCGCAGCATCCAGCCCCAATCATTTCCCCACTTCCCGTTGGAAATTCTTTTATCACTCCAATAAAGATAGTCTCAGATAGTGTAAGTTATTGAATGGGGGATCCGCTGGAGAGGCTGGGATCGGAGGCTGTGGCATCGATCGGTTTAGACTCGAGTATGAAGGCTGACCTTTGCATGGAAATCGACCCTCCGTTCCAGGAAAACGTTGCTACCGCCGAGGATTGGAGGAAAGCCCTGAACAAAGTCGTACCTGCTGTCGTTGTTTTGCGAACTACGGCTTGCCGGGCTTTTGATACTGAGTCGGCCGGTGTGGGCTCCGCCACTGGCTTTGTTGTTGACAAGCGTCGGGGAATCATTCTTACTAATCGTCATGTTGTGAAGCCTGGTACTTTCAATTCTTGGACCCGATGAGGGGGGAAACCATTGAAACCGTGGATTTCCAACCACCTGCTCACTTCAGTCATGTTTATGCCTTCGATGAACTAGCTTTCGGTTGTTTGACTTGAAAATACGGATTAATTCCTAGCAGTTTCCCAAACATTCCAAAAAAAGTTTCTCGATGCAATTTTATTTGAAGGCAAAAATGCGTGCCCAAATTAAACGAGATTCGTATTTTGATAGCAATGTTACTGGGAATTATTTTCTTGTCTTTGTGTTCAGATGGAAACCACACAATTTTTTCTAGGTTCAGACATGTTGCATAAAAACATTCCATATTTCACTGTCATATGATGGCTAACCCAGCGACATGTTATTGAATGTCAACAGAAAGTAGATTTAATATTCTGGGTTTCTGTGACGCTTTAATTTAAACTCATTATGTCATTTCATGGTTTTCTTGGGTCTGAAATCTGTTAAAATTCCATTCTCCTCCTGGCTTAAATGTGTAGGACCTGTAGTAGCAGAAGCCATGTTTTTGAACCGTGAAGAAGTTCCTGTGTATCCGATCTACAGAGATCCAGTGAGTGTACTTTTGTTTTTAGCTTTAATTATCAGGGAGCTGTCAAAAACCATCAAATAGATTGTTAGCCTGGCAGAGTCTTTTGGTTCACTTGATTGGAATTGTTCAGTCATTGCCCCATGCATGTTTTTCCATGCAAAGAGAAACTTTGTTACATTATTGCCTGCATCATACTGCAGAAAGGCAGATTCCGCATATGTATTTGTAAACACGTGTTGATCCCAATATAGGGTTGAAAGTATTTTTTGTTTGTTAACTTGATGTAAATAGTTGGTCAAATTTGATAGGAAATATCCCCCCTTCCTCTGTGTGTTCATGTGTGTTCTGATAAAAGCATCATTAATTTGCCTTTACTCAGGTCCACGATTTTGGGTTCTTTTGTTATGACCCTGGTGCGATACAGTTTTTGAATTATGAGGAGATACCTCTTGCTCCTGAGGCGGCTTGTGTTGGACTAGAAATTAGAGTTGTTGGTAATGATAGTGGTGAGAAGGTATTAGCATGATTTTCACCTCTCTATTGTCACCACTTGGTTTCTTGTTACCCAGCTTAGCCATTTGACATTTGACATTTTACATCATCATCATCATCATCATCATTCTTCTTCTTTTATTTTTCTATCTTAGGCTTGAATAACTTTTGTTTTGTTTCATTCACCAGTTTTCAAGATAATGCCAATGATATTATCTTATTTAGCTGTCCTTTTTTTAATGTTTTTGGTCAATTTCATTCACCAGTTTCAAGATAATGCTAATGATATTATCTTATTTAGCTGCCCTTTTTTAATGTTTGTGGTCAATGTTTCTAGAATCAAGTGAATTGAACATTATATTTATAATCATGGGCATGTGGTCAATGTTTGCTGGAGGGCTTTTGCTATTAGCTTCGGTGATAATAAATTTCACTTGCTTGCATTTAGTTAAAAGATTTAGTCAACATAAAACATGTAGAATTAGTTACAGTATGTTTGCTTTGGCATTTGTATGTGTTTCAAAGCATGCAAACACCAAAGCTACAATGGGGATGAGGTGGGAGAATGCACATGCATTTCCTGCTGCCAATACAAACATGCATATAATCTCTTAATCTGGTCAATTGATACTGTATAAATTATGTGCATGTGTGTGAGTGTGTGGGAGAAAACACTTGTTCTCCCACTGCCAATGCAAACATGCATATAATCTCTGAATCTGGTCAATTTATAATGAATGCATGAATGTGCATGTGTGTGAGTGTGTCTACACACACACATGCTATGTTTCCTGAAGTGGCCCAAGTACTGTGTTTACTAAAACAAACCCTTAATTGCTCTGGGATGGCTAAAAAGAATACTCTTGTAATATATTTGCCAACTAAAAGAGTAATAGTACTGTAGTAGCATCAACTGCTTTCCTATTCAGCAATAAGCAACCTATTCTATGTCCGACAATGCTACTGAAGCAGTAGCAGGTATGACTAATTGCTTGAGCATCTCAATTGGCGTAACACTGTAAGTTGTTCGTAATTCTTTCACATCATACTAATTAATTTGCCACAATTTCCTGGTTGATTCATGAGTTCAACTGCTGATTTCTCCATGTTTTAACCATTGATTATGACTTTCATTTTCCTTTTTTTTATTTAACATTTATTTTGACTTTTAACTTTTAACTTTAGGTCTCCATTTTGGCTGGTACTCTTGCTCGTTTGGACAGGGATGCTCCTCACTATAAGAAGTATGCAATAGATATATGTTGTTATTGCATGCAAGTTGTCTCATGAAAGTAGAAAACTCATGCTATTTTTTGATGCAGGGATGGCTATAATGACTTCAATACATTCTATATGCAAGTAAGTAGGAAAAGATTTTGGAACTTATGAGTTTGGTCATTTTGATTTCTTTTCCCTTCTTTTTCAAGATTTAACATATTTTCTAGGGTGTATTTGGCTGATCCAGTCTTTATAATTCTTCCTGTTTCAATTACTATTCAAGTGCAGAATAAAGTAAAAAAGAAAGAGGAGTAGAATATCTGAAAATGCTAAATAGAGGAAATAAGTGTTAGAGAATTAAGGCCATTAGGCCCAATCATGAAACTTAATCTATTGGCTTAGTAATTTATAGACATGCAATTGAAGTCTTGTTTGGCTAAGTGGTTTAGAACTGGTATTGCTCATTTTCGTCAGTGTGTGTGTAATTGTGCGTCTTCTGTCCCATTGTTGATTGCAATATTATCTATCTTCAGGCTGCATCCGGGACCAAGGGAGGATCAAGTGGCTCCCCAGTTATAGATTGGCAAGGCAGAGCAGTTGCCTTGAATGCTGGGTGCAAAACTTCAAGTGCATCTGCTTTTTTTTTCCCTCTAGAACGAGTAAGCTTTTCATCTATTTTTTCTTCTTATTTTGCACAAATCTTCTAGTGAGGAGCAACTAATTCTGTTTAGGAAAGGTGAAATATATATGATGATTTATTTTTCAGGTCGTTAGAGCATTAAGGTTTCTTCAGAAGGGTAGTGATACTAGTTTAGGTAAATGGAAGGCAGTTTCTATACCTCGTGGTACCCTCCAGGTTTGTCCTTTGCAAACCCTTCCTTCCTTGTTTTTGGCCTTTGAAGTAAATCTATTCATTACATGAAGTTTGAAAATGTCAGTGAACTGCATTATTGAAGTATTTAAGCCTATTGCATTACAAATTCACAGTGAAGCTACAAATATGGGCTAGTGTCATGGCACACAATGCTTATTGAATGTGATTTCATGCTTACCATTTTCTCATCTTTACTGGTGGCAATGTCTTAATATGATCCTAAATTTCTTATAATTAAAGCCTCCTGTCCATCAACAAGGTTCTTTTGCTATAATTGTGGTTGTGGCAGCCTCATGTCATTGTGAGGCTTTGGCCTTGTAGATTTGCAACTAAATTGTCCTCCAAATAGATGTTTCTTTTCTATCTTTGCAATCAAGCTTTGTGTAAATCTGCTTCTTAAAATGATAATACAGGTGACATTTCTCCATAAAGGATTTGATGAGACTCGCCGTCTGGGCCTCCAAAGTGAGACAGAACAGGTTTTTGTTGATCTGTTCTCTCACTTGTGTTATGTTTCTTGGGCAACATTTTCATTCATGCACCCTGTGTTGTTAATACTGCCTTTGCTTGTGTAGATAGTACGGCATGCTTCTCCAGAAGGGGAAACTGGAATGCTTGTTGTTGATTCTGTGGTATGCACTTGTTATTTAATGTTGTGATGATTTATTCATTGATATTTCCTTTCAATTCTAGTGGTTTTAACCCTTGACTTGCTTAGGTGCCAGGTGGTCCAGGTTATAAGCATTTGGAACCTGGTGATGTACTTGTTCGTGTCAATGGTGAAGTAAGTTTGTTTGAAGTGATTAATTATTTCTTTTCTTAGATTTGCTTCTCATTTCTTGTTTTATTTTCTTTCTTTTTTATTGCCCTTTGTTGATCAAGTAGTAGAGACTATGGAGTCCTCTGAAAGGGGTATAGGAAGACCAAATAGAATACTTAATAAAGTTATTGAGCAAGATCTTCTGGTTAACAATCTATTCAAAAATTTGGTTGTTGATAAAGTACAATGGTACTGTACAATCCATGTAATTGATCCCACTTATTGGGATAAGGCTTTGTTGTTGTATGTGGGAATGGTCTATATAACTTTCCTATTGGCATTCCGATGTATATGTTTGAACAACAGAATTGGAATTGGCTAAAAAATGGTCATGCTTGATCATTTAAGTGATTTGCGGATGAAGTTCAATTCTTGATTTTAGAAAATAACTGCGTTTTTAATGATGGGGAACCCGCCCTCAAAGGCAGCTTATAAGGGGAAAGAATGATATCCTGGGAATACTTGATGTGGGATTCCATCAGCTTTAGAAGAATTCATATGGTGGAAGGAGTTGTGCATCCAAATTGTTGCTTATGATAATTATGCCCAACTTTGGTGCTATAATGAGAACACTAATGCTTAATTCCAGAATTGTTTTTGCATCTAAAGCCATGTCAAAAACCTAATTTTTTTAATAACAATTTTAATGTTAGTATTTTAAGGGTTTCCAAAACAGGCCCTCTTCTTGATGGCCGGGTTGAAATAATCTTTTGAAGTTTTCTCACTTGCTGATCAGTTATCAAGCATTAGAGTTTGCAGAATTTTCTTTCGTCTTTGAAAACTGCAAAATAGGAACTTCTAATATTTGCATTCTTTTTCTGATTATCTATTTTACTAGAGTTTGACTCCTTAAACTTCATTGCAGGTTATCACTCAGTTCCTGAAACTGGAATCTTTGCTTGATGACAGTGTTAACAAGAATATTGAATTACAAATTGAAAGGGGTCACATATCAGTGACTGTGAACTTGTTGGTGAGATTAGCTTTGTTTGGACATTATATAGTTACAACTATCATTTTGACATACTCTAATGCGTATGTATTTCATATAGGAATAAAGAACGTTAACATTTTGGTGATTAACTTTCCACCACCTCTCTTCTCTAGATGATGCATTACGTGTTGCCTCAATGATTCTATATGATTCATTATTGAGATTCCTACAAAATTTTAACTTATTTTCTAATATTTATTGTAGGTGCAAGATTTGCACTCAATTACTCCTGATTATTTCTTAGAAGTTAGTGGTGCAGTAATACATCCACTTTCTTATCAGCAGGTTAGTTGGACTCTTGCAATGTATTGTATTTTACTTCCCCTTTTAGTGGAAAGCATAAGTTGAGTACAATTTCACCGGTTGTAATGGCCTGTGTGAGTTGAGTATCTAATGAATATTTGCGTCTTGAGCATGTTTGATGTTCCTATTTCTTAATAAACGTTGGATGATATAGTATTTGCCTTCATTCTATTGCTCCCGCACAGTTATCTCTATATGTCTATCTTCTGTTAGTTTTTCCTATAAATTGTGAAATTGCCATCATTTCTCATAAATTTGACACAGGCTTCCTGTTTATCTATGTTTGGTTCACTGTGACAGTTGTCTTAACCTTTGATTACAATGATTCTACAATCCTGATGTTAGATTCTTCATGCTTGCCCCTTAGTTAATATGTTTGCTCATCCCTTTGTAGTGGATGCGCTTTTTTTTTGGGAGTTCTGATTAACCTGACTGATTAAACATTTGTTTATGTTCTGCAATGCAGGCTAGAAACTTCCGTTTCCATTGTGGTCTTGTTTATGTGGCTGAACCAGGGTATGCATACATAGAGAAATATTAAAATTCCATAACGTATAATCACTTAACCTTTCCCAAATATAAATAACTTCTGATCACACAATATTGACATGCTCTGGTATGGTTAAGATAACAACAACTAAGGATGGGTGAATTTGCAAATGACTGCTGGGTCTTACATCACTCCTACCTTCAAGGCACAACTACAAGGGTTGTGCTTAGAGGGCTCCCTTGAGATTGATGCTTCACGTTCAGGTACCTGTCATGTGGATGATGAAAATGTGGACTTTATATTTTGCAGATATATGCTCTTCCGAGCAGGAGTTCCACGTCATGCAATTATTAAGAAATTTGCTGGTGAAGAAATATCTCGTCTTGATGAACTAATATCTGTTCTCTGCAAAGTATCTAGGGGTGCTCGAGTACCATTGGAGTATATTGGCCACATGGACCGTTATCGAAGGAAGGTAATAATTATTATCCATTCAAAATGTATGAAATCAGATGAATGTATATTTGGAGTTTCTGATGTGTGCGTGTATTTTATTTGTTATTGCTAAAGTCAATGCTTGGTATTACAATATCATCTGGTTTTGGATCCATTGTTTTCCTGTGCTCTAGTAGATAATTGAGCCTACAATTTAGTCCTTCTGATTTTATAACTTTGTGGACATTATGATTTCGAAATGCCAAGAGCGGGGCAGTGATATAATTAGCTGGCAAATTAGCCCCTGATTTTGTCTTTTGAAGGTATTGTCCATTGATGTCCATTTCATAAATTCATGTTATGATTGCAGTCTGTCCTGGTCACTATTGACCGCCATGAATGGTATGCACCGCCCCAGTTATACGGTCGAGATGATTATAGTGGTCTCTGGATTGCAAAACCTGTTTTTCAGCCTGATTCTCTAATCCTATCTTCCAACATTAAAGATGTCGGAAATCTGGTTAGCCAGTCCATTTCACCAATTGGTGAGCATCCTTGTGTGGGATATATGCATCAAGATGGCAATCAAGAGTTGCCTGATGGTGTCACTGGCATGCAGGCCAGTTCTGAAGATGTTACAGATAATGCATCTGATGGGGGTGCCAAAAAAAGAAAAGTTGAAGAGGATTTGTATGCTGATGGAAATATCGTTGCTGATTGTTCCTTGAATAATGCCAGGGAAACTAAGCTGGAAAAGTCAAGTTCAATGCAAGGTGAAGTTTTGATGTACTCCCAAGGTGCAGGCACTGCAATAGCAGTGAACGCATCATTTGCTGAACGGGTGATTGAGCCTACTCTAGTGATGTTTGAGGTAATATAATATAAATTTTGTCATAATGTTCATTGATGCATTTGTAGCTAAGGGCATGGGTTTGTGTAACATAGTTGAAACCATAAGATACTGATACAAGTAATGAGTAAGAAACTATAGTAGTTAGAGTTGCTAATTTAAGAAATAAGAAGCAGTTCGCAGTTACTTGTAACTACTTGGGTCTGTTGTCTCTAAGTGGTATAAATATATAAGCTAGAAGAGTTAAGAAGGAGCTTCATTTGTTATTTCTACCTAATAAGAAATTTTCAATAATTTTTTACTCTGCTTGAAATCTTGTTGATGCTTCTTAGTTGCTACATACATTTCTTGATTTGCTTGGTGCTATTAATGTGACACAATGTTTTCTTGAAAGTTTGTCCTGTGTGCACACTTGGTTCAAGTCGAGCATGGTATAGCTTGCGCATGAGAAACGTCTTGTTATTTTTTATGCACTGTGTTTTTTCATTGAGGTTCTGGGCTGACACCCATACCTGATATGGGGCGTTGTACATCCTGGCAGTACATCACTGGTTGATTGCTGGCAGCCTGGCGCTGCCATTTGGGTGAGATAAGGTTGGGTGTGTCTAGGAGAGTGAAACGAGCAGACCCATGACAGATAAGTGTTAACCAGGTAAGAGTCATGTTCAGGTGCTTAGGCACCCAATGCTTAGACGTTGGTGCTGTTTTCCTTCCTTAACCCATTGTCTTTCTCACCTTTTCTTTTATAGACAGAGGAAGATAGGTTCTGGGGATAAGTTTAATAGCCAATTATCAGGCATCGAATACTCATGGACTACTATTTCCTTAGTATGTTCATGACATAGGAATTAAAAGTTTCAACGAACTTATTCATGAAAAATGTCTGTCCTAATGCTTGCTTATCTATATATCATTCATGTGTCTTTGTATTTATAATATTGGATGAAGGTGCATCCAGCACTCTGAGATATTTTTTCAAGTGTATTCAGCACCCCGAAGTATTTTATACTATATCCAGCATCCTTCAATATCTTTTTAGGTGTGTCCATCACCTTAAAGTATTTTTTGGTGCAATTTTGCATTTTACAATTTAGAGTGCTGAATGTACCCAAAAATAATTTAGTCTAACACATGAAAAAATACTTTAGGATGTTGAATTCACCAAAGAATAATTTAGGATGCTGGATGCATTTTTAAAAAATACTTTAGGGTACTGGATGCACAATAAAATATTTCAAGTTGTTGGGTGCATCTATACCCTATTATATTTTATCCAAAAACAGTGTTATTCCCTTGGCCAAGGTAGTTTGGTATGAGGATGTAGTATTTATACTATTATATCAACTTGAGGCAATTCTAAATCTGATGTTGGGATTTGTAACTGGTAACTTAAGATTTAATTATGTTTGATATTTGATTTTAGAGTTTGACCCGTCATGTTTTGATATTGTAGTCCTAGCTGGGCTAGTTTTGCAAGATGACTTTTACTTGAATCTTAAGCATGAATTACTTGTCATTGTTTTGATAAAAAAAATTACTTGTCTTAGTAGACTTAGGGCTGTTTGAGCTGCCTATGTAAGGCGTAGTTACTGTCTTGTGAATTCCATTTTTTGTCTGCCCCTGTGAATAAGAATAGCACGAGTCTTTTGAAATATGATCCTTGGGGTCTACCTTAAAATTGTTGTGAGAGTCAATTTAACCATGGCCTACTAGCCTCTAGAAACACCTGCATCAATTGCTCGAGTTGTTATTGAGTGAGAAACTTGCTTTATTTTCCATGTGTTCATTAGCTTTACACACAACAACAAACACAATGAGTGTTATCTTAGTAAGTGAGGTCAACTATTGGATTGTAAGCCGTCATTAGGTTCTATCAACAGTAAATTGTTCAGAAATATCATTTGTCATGAAGTCCCATCTTAAAACTTCCTTGAGTTGCCTTTTTGGTCTCCCTCTACATCTTTTGATAGGGCTAAAGACTATTTGCTTGACTTTCTTCATTGGTGCTTTTAATGGCCTTATTTGTGCATGTCTAAATAACCTTTATTGATTTTCTACATTTTCATCCTGATAGTTGTCGCATTCCACATATAGAACTATTTTGGATCTTGTATTTTCTTGTATAGCCATGCATACATCTTAACATTCTCATCTCCACCGCCCCTTTATTCTTGTGATCTTTTCAATGCCCAACATTTACTACCATACAACATTTGTACCAATTTCGTAGAAGTCCTCTTTAAAGTTGGTAGGTACTTTGTGGTCACAAATGACTATTACATCCTCTTTCCATTTTAACAGCCTAGCTTGTATTCTATGTATGATGTCTCTATCAATTTCGTCATCACTTTGTAATATTGATCCCAGCGTACTTCAACTTTGAAACTCGTGGCATGGTCTATTCTCCACTTTTTACCTTCAAATCATTTCTCACTTGCCCTTTGTTAAATTTGTGATGCATCCAATTTGAAAACCTTCTCTGCAACTCTAGTTTAAAGTTGACATCATTGCTTGACTTCTCAATTAAGACTATGTCATTTGCAAATAACGTACATTTAAGTATTTCCTTTCGTGTGTGCTGGGTTAGAATGTCCATTACTAGATCAAATAATTAAGGACTAAACAGTGATACTCATATTCATCTTACCCTTATAGGAGAGTCTATTGTCCCATCTATGGGAGTTCTCACACACATATCCTTTTAACTTGAGTATAGGTAACACAAACATCTTTCTTTTCTTGGAATGTACATTCCATAAATGAAACACCTTTCTCATCAGTTTCACACAAAATGGATGGATTTTTCAAGTTATTCATGAGTATGCTCAATGGATGGGCATGATTATTACGAATATGTAGTATTATTTTTTGTAGGATGATTTATAGATTTTAGAAGGTAAGACGTGCTTGACCTTGGAAAGAAACTCCTTAGTATGTGATTCGCTCTTCAATTAAGTTTTCCTTTTCAAGTGTAGTTTTAGAACATTTGCAGTTTGTTGATGTTAGGCATCAACTTTTTTCCCTCATCCTTTGGAATAAAGTTTCAAATTTCTGTGTTTGTAAATTCTTCAAGAGCTACAAATGATATTTTTGTAATTTGTGATGGATACCTGGGCCCTAGAAAGTCTACAAATGTTTACTGTGATTACTTGGTTCATACTCTGTGTTATTTTGATCTGAGTGATACGGGACATATATCTATTTTTCAGTTCTTATTTCATTGAAAAGCTCAGGGAGAAAATTCTAAGCAGTTTTCAACTTTCTTTTTGATCTCCATCATCATCATTATATTTCAGAGCCAAAGTGTTTTTTCCATTTCCATTTTTCTCTTTTCTATTTATTTGTAGCGCGGACAATATAGTCCTTTAACACCAATGCTTATTGGTGTAACCTGGAGCAAATCTAGCGGTTTCCTTGCCGCAGTTCATAAATTTTCTTTGATATGTGCAACAATCTGGTCAAGCTAAAATTTATGGTATGCAGGTCTATGTCCCTCCTTCATGTATGCTTGATGGTGTTCATTCACAACATTTTTTCGGAACTGGGGTCATAATATATCACTCTCAGGATATGGGATTAATTGTTGTTGACAAGAATACTGTTGCAGTGTCGTCTTCTGATATAACGCTATCTTTTGCTGCTTTCCCAGTAGAAATTCCAGGAGAGGTAAATTTTACTAATAGAATTTGACCTTCAATTAAAAATAATAAACTTTGCTTAAATAAGTAAAATTAAATAAACAAAAAGCGTATCATTTTTTACTTGATATCCTTATTTTTAACTAATTGCAGGTGGTATTTCTTCATCCTGTTCACAATTTTGCTCTCATTTCATATGATCCCTCTGCTTTGGGACCGATTGGTGTATCAGTGGTTTCTGCTGCAAAGTTACTTACAGGTGGGTTTGACTCTGTGTTATTTTGATAGAAACCTAGTGATCTTTAATAATTTATTTTAGGAAGAATATTTATATTTTATGTCTTATTATGTGTATTTTTAAGGTAATGTCAGTTTTATATGTTTAGGAAAGAGTAGTTATTTGCAATTAATGTATTAGGGTATAAATATCAGACATGTACTCTATCAATGAGATGGATGAATGAATATATTATTCAGCGAGGTTATCTCTCATCTTCGTAGAGCATGTTTGTTAATCAATTCTGAAAATCAATTTCACACAAGTCGAGATAAAACTCTTTCACATACTAACCTTGGTTTGAAAAGTGATTTCACACAATCCGAGGTAAGTATGTGAGAGGGTTTTATCTCGACTTGTGTGAAATTGATTTTCAGAATTGATTAACAAACATGCTCTACGAAGATGAGAGATAACCTCGCTGAATAATATATTCATTCATCCATCTCATTGACTAGATTCTGGTTCTAGCCTCCTCTCTTCTTCTCTCCCCTACTCTTGTGTCTTTTCTCTATATTCCTTTCATTCTTCATCTCTCTTCTCTAGAATTACAGATTTTGGCTCTAGAGTTCTTCTCTATTCTTTCTCTTCTCTCTCTTTCTTCCCTTTTCTTCTATTTCTACTTCAATTTTACAGATCCTAACATATTTTTGTGTGGGCCTATTTTTGCAAACAGTATAAAATATGGATTTGTTAGCTGATTTTCAAATCTCATTGGCCTAATTGAAATGTTGACTGGCTTTCACCCTTGCCAGATGGAAGAAAAGGGGAAAAAGAAATTAAAATATTTTTAGTTTTCTGATCTTCTAGTGCTTGAAAGTATAAATTCTCCTGTCTATGTTATGAGTGAGATTTGCCTAATTGGTTTGCAATTAACCTTGAATGGGCTTATCTATATGCTTTCTCAGTTAATAGTTTTAGTTTGATTTGGATACTAGATAGAACTCAGTCCATCATCGCAATATACGAGCTTGTGTGTGGGAAGCCAATTGCTCTGGTTTACTGGTAAAAAGTGTAGGGCATGGGGAAGTATTTTTTAAGGTGTCATAAGCGTTTCACTTATAAAGAATACATTTTAGCAGTTGATAAGATGGTTAGCAAGCAGAGTATGAGGGCACTTGAATGTTCTAATCAATTATCCATAATGACAAAAAATTTATATTAAATTACATTTTCTCTTTCAGAGCCTGCTTTACGTCGAGGAGATTCTGTTTACCTTGTTGGGTTGAGTAGGAACCTTCAAGCAACATCTAGGAAATCTGTTGTTACCAATCCTTGTGCTGCGTTGAATATAGGAGGCACTGATAGCCCACGATACCGAGCAACCAATATGGAAGTAATTGAACTTGATACTGGTAAATATACAAGTGAATATGTGTTGCCACTAAGCTGTTTGGATACATCTAACATGTATGATTTCATAATGTATTTTAATCCAGATTTTGGTAGTACTTTTTCGGGTGTGCTAGCAGATGAACTTGGAAGGGTCCAAGCCATATGGGGGAGCTTCTCAACTCAGGTTTACACCAATTATTCTCTGCTTGTTGCTAGCATCTTGACTCTTTGCATTGGGAAGAGTTGGAGAGGCAAGATTAAGGTGCTAAAAAGTAATTAACCTTAATATTAAAGTTCTAAATGGAAGATATAAGACTTTATACTGCAAAAGGTTATATCAAAATTCTAAAAAAATGTATTTCTGATGGAACTCTAGACCCTTGTTAATTACAACTCCCTCTTGAATCAAAGAGAAGTATAGAAATTAATATATTTGGCGTGGTTACACAGGAAAAGAAAATCTGAGAGGATAAAAATAAATGACGAATACAAAAAAAACTCCGTTAGCATTTTGGGAGGCCAAAGACTTCTTACAAAACCAGCCCAATTCTTTCTTTCCTCTTCTTAGACCCCCCAAATTGATGGTAAACGTCTCCAACCACAACCTTTCTTGTCCAACTCATTGACCCTCATGTCTCATGTGATAGTTATGGAAACTCATTACCTCTTTAATTCCTCTTAGCCACCTCACCAACAGATAATGCAGCCTTGGCTCCCAAACATTATCCTTTGTTTTGATTCTCTTTCCAAAGGCCTTTAGCTTTCTTGACTCAGAAGTTACGAGTCCATTAGTTCTCTGGTAGGGGAATCTAATGTATGTATTATTTTATCTTTTCATTTGTTTAATATAAAAACTCTAACTTTAAACAGTTGCATCCTCGTAGAAGAAGACAAAGAGAAGAAAGATGAAAACCGGAAAGAGACGAGAGAAGACAATTTTTACACAAACTTCAAAAGGCTACCTCGTGGTGGGTTGGTCCTTGAAGTCTATGCTATTCCTTTTCCCCTTTAAAATACTTATATCTTGTTTAGAAGTAACTTGGACTGGGTAAAAGTCAATCACAGATTTGAAAGCAAAATAGTAAAGTAACTTTTAAGACAAAACTAGTTTGTATTGATATGTTAAAGTCCTTGGAAAAAGGAAACCCCCCGAATTTGTTGAAATGGAGAGTATGGAAACATTATAATTTTAGCCGTTTACTATGGAGCGTATGATAAATGGGATGATTAAAAATCACTTGGTAAAACTGTGAGTAGGTGAGAGTGAAAAATACCATCATAATTAATATTTGATCCTTGATTGGCAATCCTTCCAACCCAGTAAAAGACGTATGCATCTTTTTATGCTGTCAGCGTATGATTATTATCACTAATTCACTATGATTTTACTAATTTCTATGATTCCCCTGTCAATTAAGCATAAAGGGATTATCTACCTATAATTTCAACAATATTCTGTATTCACCCATTCATTTCTATTGAACACACCACAATTCTTTTTTTTTTTTTTTGGGGGGGGGGATGGCTTGCATGCTAAATCTGACTGTTTGCGATGTACTTTATGATTGTATTGATGTTTCTAATAGCCAAATTCCCTCTTGCAGCTTAAATTTGCTGGCAGTACCTCAGAAGATCATCAATTTGTGAGGGGTATTCCAGTATATGCAATATGCGAGGTCCTTGAAAAAATTGTTCTTGGTGCAAAAGGGCCACCTCTTCTCATAAATGGTGTCAAAAGGCCCATGCCACTGGTCAGAATTTTAGAGGTTGAACTTTATCCAACATTGCTTTCAAAAGCTCGGAGTTTTGGATTAAGTGATGATTGGATCCGGGTATAGATCTTCCTAATATTATTTGTTGCTGCTTTTATTTAGTCTTTACTCTTTAGGTGACCCTTGTAAAATGAACATATTAATTCTTCAACTATATAACATTTTATTCATAAGATATTTAAACGTCATATATTTGAACTTTATTTTGTTGTCATAATGTAGCAGTAAGGGTTAAATATTTAAATCTAAACTTCATGGTCTAGAGACTTGAATGCCATGTAATAGACCACTTTACCTTTAAAGTTTTAAAAGTTCTTTCTTTCTGTTTTTGGTGTGAAAACTCACGAATAATTTTTATAATAATGGTTTATTGTTAATTATATATATGAAATATTTGTTGTCCCCATATTGGCTTCCCCATTAGGAATGTCGCATTTTTCGTAAATCTCATAACCTACTATATTTTGATATTTTTCCAAATACTTTCTTAGTGGTCGGAGCATGTATGAGTTGTCTTAAGTGTTATTCAGGTCGACATCCTTCATTTTATCTTTTATATTCATATCTTCTCATTAAGTTAGGTTGTTAGTATTTTGAATAAGTCTAGGCCTAGATATCAGGGGTTATTCTACTAATCCCTTGAGCCTTGTATCTATTTATTCTCATCACTTATTCAATAAAATTCAAATTCAAGAGCTTAAAGAGCACACATTGTGACTCTAGCAATTTCTCAAAACTATCATGAATTAGATACAAGGTTCAAAGCAAGACAAATATGACTAACATTCATCCTTAATTTTTTACATTTTACTGTTAAAATCTCATTTTCTATAATTTTCTGAAAGAACTATCTTAAAGTTTGCCTTTCTTTGTGATTTAATACTAATAATGTTAGTGACAAATTTTTAGGCACTTGTTAAGAAAGACCCAATTAGACGGCAAGTATTACGCGTTAAAGGTTGTTTGGCTGGATCAAATGCTGAAAATTGTTTAGAACAAGGAGACATGGTTTTAGCAATCAATAAAGAACCAGTGACATGCTTCCGTGACATTGAAAATGCTTGTCAAGCTTTAGATAAATCTGACACCAATGATGGGAAGCTTCACATGACTATTTTTCGGCAGGTAAGAGAATTGTGTCCTTTGCAAATTTGAGCGTGTGCAGAGCAAAGTTTTGCTTGTGTGCGTTTTTTTTTTTTTTTAGGGGGGGGGGGGGGGGTGGGGAAGTGGGTTAACTGCTTGTGGAGAGTGATGGGCAAACCTTTGGCTGCTCTTTAGCCATTTTTGCTGAGGCTGTGTTAATGATAGATTGCATGGTATGTCAGGGGCATGAAGTTGATCTTCTTGTGGGGACAGATGTGAGGGATGGAAATGGAACAACTCGAGCGATTAATTGGTGTGGCTGTATTGTCCAAGATCCACATCCAGCAGTACGGGCTCTTGGATTTCTTCCTGAAGAAGGTCATGGTGTGTATGTGGCAAGGTATGATGTTATCTCGTGATCTTTCATTCTGAAACATGTACATTGCTGATTATGGAATATAAGCAAGGTATTCGTCTATGTACAATTTAGTGTTTAAGGGCCTTCTAATGTCTTAAATTTGCAGGTGGTGTCATGGCAGTCCTGTGCATAGATATGGTCTTTATGCTCTTCAGTGGATTGTTGAAGTTAATGAAAGACCGACTCCAGATCTAGACGCTTTTGTTAATGTGACTAAGGTATGCAAATTAATGTTACAAGGATGAAACTCGCATCTATCGGATGCTTTTTTCCTTCCTGTTTAGTGTGTATGCACGGTATGTTGTCCATAGTGATGTAATCAACGTTAAGATCCAGTAGAATTGTTCAGCGATGTCCGCGGTTTTTGTAAATGATGCTTCATGGTTGCACATACAATGTATTGTATGTTTTATGCTGTAACTTTCTTACATCGGGTTGTTGAGAGTGTCATGATTTGGTGCGCTCCATGTATGAATGCGTTTGTTCAAACCATCTTTGCAAATATAGATGTGTTTGTGTGTGTGGCTCCGATCTCAGCTTTGATTTTAGTTTCTCTCTCTTGAACTACTGTAGCTTATAGTCATGCTTTCGTGTTGGCAGGAACTAAAACATGGGGAGTTCGTCCGTGTAAAAACAGTTCATCTTAATGGGAGGCCACGAGTCCTTACATTGAAGCAAGATCTGCATTACTGGCCGACATGGGAATTGAGGTTTGATCCTGACTCTGCAATTTGGCATCGTAATATTATTCAGGCGTTGGAATGCAGTACTGTATGAGAGTAAACGAGAAAGAGCCACAATAATATCTTCAAATGTTGGAGGATACTTGGGAGTCAATGGATTTGCAGCGTTAGTGGCCTGACACACTTGTCATTAATCATGCACATCGTCACTGACATTTTTTTTTTGGGGTGATAACGTCATTGGACAATTAGGTTACTATATATGCATGTATATGTATATTGGCATTAGGGGCAATTGATTTATCTTTTTTCGATGCGCAGTAATTGATTTATCTTTATTAAACAAATTCTTAAGCTCAAGGAATTTAACGTTTTCTTTAAGAAAAATATGAATACAGTAAAATCCTATGAAATCCATAATTGCTTTTAAGTTTTAAATCCCCCTTTTTTAGAATGAGTTCGCATGTTTTTTTTATAATGAACAACTTTGCATGTTTGATTAAAAAAGAAGGGTATGATGCTTGATTACTAAAATACCCTTATTTTATTAAAGAATAAAAGAATATTCTGGTGGAAGTAAAATTTAAGGCCATCTAAAAATTACTTGGCGACTTTTTTTTTTTTATGTTTTTATATTTTTAGAATGATTTTATAAAATCATTTTTTTAGAAAAACAATTTTTAAAAAGAAAAATAGAAGATATGTTTGAATAACTATTCTATAAAATTGTATTTAGATAAACATAAAAACTTGTTTGGAAGTGTTGTTCTCTAAATCAACTTTGAGAACTAAGAATGTGAGATAAAGTGGAGACTGAATCCAAAGTTATTAGACTGAGAAATGGAATAGGCATTGTGAAAGATAAAGTCTTTGTATTCATGTTGAAAAATTATATTTATATAAAATAAGATAAAATTCTTTTCATATTTATTTTACAAACTGTAAATCCTGTGAAAAAAGAAGCTTCCATTATAAATTCAAATAAGTAGAAAGTGCAGAGTGTGACCATGGGATGGAGAGTTTTGAAAAATAACAAAACAAAATAAAAAAATATAAAGCAATGAGATACGTAATTTTTTTATTTTCCTTTATTTTTAAAAATATATTTCTATTTTTTATAAAATTTAAAAACTGCTGTTGAGGTGAGCGGAGGATTAAAAAATAACAAAAAATCAAGAAAACAACAATGGACTTATATTTTTAGTTTTAAACAAACATTTAGCATGATGGAAATGTTATTTTTTAAGAAAATTTATATGATTAATATTATTATTGGTCATTTCAGTTTATTCAAATTTTGGTTTCCATCTATACAATTTCTAATCATGGTTTTTGATCTTCTATTTATTTCCGTCCAAAATGTTCATCCTGAAAAGGACTGATTTAGATATAAAAATTAAAATTAAAACTCATTAAAAGTGAAGAGAGCAAAGCCAATATTAAATACCTAAGGATCAGAACTGTTTGTGCAAATTTCGGTTAGTAAATAAATTAAAAGAAGGTTTGGGGTCACCGACAGTAGGTAAAGAAAATAAAGCTACTGCTTCTAATGTAAGACGAATGAAAATAATTGTATTGATGACTCTTGTTGAGATACATGAGGATTTGAGTTATTTGGACTGTGAGGGAGGTGATAAAATCGCAAAGTGTAAGAGAGAGGCCCTAGAATATGAAAAAAAGTCCCTATCCTATGAGATACAGTAGGAATAAATAAGTGGTCCACGCCCTCCTGTCACCTGTCCAGTTTGTCTAATGGTCCCCTAAAATTTAGGAGTGGTGGACGCTGGATCTGTGGATCTAACTGTCTACCCAAAATCTGTGGGATGCTAAAAACAGATCTGCCTGGGAAGCCTCCACATGTCCTCTCACTGACTGACTGTTGCACCTTCAGTTAGATCATATCTTACTGTGGGCCTGTGGACTGGGCCTAAGATTAGTCTAACCCACAGTCATTTTTTGGGGCATACAATAATCCCCCACTCTTTCTGTCTATGGCACATAGACGGGAAGAGTAAGAGTCTGTCTGTCGCTCCCATCACCCCTACTGTGTCTGTAGGGAGGTCGTCAAGCCCCGCTTTGTCTGTTGTGCCTATCCGTATAAAGGATAAGGCTATGGTTGGAGCGTTGAAGAAGAGGGAGCTCTTGAAGGATGAGTCAAGCGGGTCCATGATCATGGAGGTCCTGGTCTAAGCATCATGGCCATTGAGGCGTTCAAACGAGCACGAGCACAGGCGATATTGGAGCTTCAGCTGAGGAAGACATCTCGGTGGGAACTGACAATGTCATCGTTGAGTATTAGAGAATATACGAGTGTGGCTTCAAGCTTGACTCAATGCCCTTCGACGATGAGGATGAGGCCTTGAGGCCTGAAGATGGAGAGGGCGACGGAGCAACAAGAGTTGGGGCAGCCGAGGACGGCGAGGATGCTGGAGAGGAAGCATCAGTCAAGGAGGTGACTACTAGGGAGCCCGTGATAGAGGTATCTACTCCGGTGGGCGATGTAGGAGAGTCTCAATCAGGGGATGACAATGCCTGGATGTTGTAGCCTCTGTGAGGCATTTTTATGGCCGTGTGTGGCCTATGTTGTATTCGTTGATTAATTTAGATGCCGGGCGGCTATGTCTGGCCTATGGCATCTCTTCAATGCAATCATGTTTTGATCATCTGTTGTGGCAGTTTTGTTTGAACGTCATGTCGTAAGGCACCTCGAGGAACGTTCGAAGCACTTGTCATGAGAAAAGGTTAGTCGAGCGAGCTACCAACGTAGTGCTGCATTGATCCCAACTACAATAGGGCTTGATGACGATCCTCGGGGGAGTAATTCACAGATGGATTCTCATCGAGCAAGATCTGTGACTTTGTTTGCTCATTGTAGAAAGATAATTTGAAATTTTCGTCTAGAACGCACCTGGTGGCCAAGATTGGCGGTGCTAAGAAAATGCCAACGTAAGTAAGCGTTAGGGGAAGCACACTGTGTAAGTCTGAACATGTGGCGTTAAAGTTGCTACTCCGCAAGCCTGTATGTTGCAGAGGATAAGGTGACTAAGAATCTTTGTCAACTAAGGCCAAAGGCCTCGTTTGTACGTAGTGAGGCATCTAAGCCAAGTGAACAAGGGGGACAAATCAAGATTATCCTGTCCTCACATGTGCAAGGGGTGTTTAGGCCTTGTTTGCACGATAAGGTACTATGACCAGTTTCATAAAATGTAATAAGTGGCGTGAGAGCCTACTTTGCTAGCTGGGTCGTGTAGACCATTTGATGTTTGAAAGGGCATCGTCGCACAGCGAGGTGCTCCGTCTGCCTTGTCCGTGGGAGCGTTGGCATCATGTACATTAGATAATCCAGCGTTGATGCTGTCTTTCTTGAGAAAGTATGGGTTGTATGAGGCAAAATGATTCAAAAGGAAATATTCTGTCAAGTAAGGTCAAAGACCTTGTTCTATATGGTAAGGCATCAGAGCCTGTTACAAAGGGGAGACGAGACAAGGTTGTCTCTGCATGTAGATAGAAGGCATCCATGCTTAGATTATGGTAGGTTGTAATGACCTACTTCTTGTAGCGTGGTAAGTGGCGTGAAAGCCTAAGCGATGAAAGTAAACATGGGATCTAACAATCCAACACAAATGTTTTGTTAAGGTCATGGACCTGGTACGTATGGAAAGAAGGGGCGTCAAAGCCAATTGCTAAACAGGAGCAAAGTGGGTTGTATCACCTTGGCATGTGTAGTAGGCGTCTAAACCGAGGCCTCACTAGGTCGTTGTGACCTTTCTTTTGTGAGTGACGGATGACGTCTGAGCCAAAATCTCGTTAAGTCGTGGTGACCTGTCTTATGCGAGCAAAGGATGGCGTTTGAGCCAAGGGTTCAAAAGGTCAAGGTGACCTGTCTTTAGTGCTGTCAGAAGTGGTGTAAAAGCATGTTGGCTGATGAGGTCTCTCGGATCGTCTTTCAGCAGTGAAGATGTCGTTAGTGGTGTTGGCGTTTGATCAGCCTTGTTCATAAACATGATGGTGTCTTGCCTAGTCATGTTGTCCCATCAGACAACTTGTTCGTCGTGGGACATTGTTGTCGTCGTCAGTAAGGGGGGGTAGCGTCATTCACACTTGTGCCTAAGACCACAAGTTGTACCCTGTAATGTAAAGCTATGTCTGTCACACGTGTTTGTCCTGTCTAATGATTAGTCTTTTTATAAAGACTGTAGCAATTTGGTTCATGTATATTAAGGTGCATCTGACAGCGACCTTTACCATACTGAGTAAATGTTTGTGTATATTAACACATGTAAGCGTTAAACGAAAGGAGGCGTATGAGCCTTAATGTACAGCGTCTAAGCTGTCCTTTCATAGCTCGGTGTTATAACCTTGGAGTGAATTAAGAGGCGTCTATAGCATAAAAGATGATTTTATAAACTAAGGTCTCAAAACCTTGATACGCGATGTAAGGCGTATAAGCCAATGTAATGTGGCAAGGCGGGGTTGTCCGATCCTCATTGTATAGTAGGATGCGTTTAAGCCGATATAGAGCTGTAAGGTGGGGATGTTTATCCTCATCACGTCATGAGAGGTGTATAAACCAATGTAGAACGACAAGGTGGGGATGTCCCATCCTTATTATGTCAAGGGAGGCGTCTAAGCCAACGTAAAGTGACAATGTAGGGATGTCCTATCCTCATTGTACAGTAAGAGGCGTCTAAGCCAATGTAAGGTGACAAGGTGGGGATGTCCCATCCTCATCGTATCTCGTGAGGCGTATAAGCCAGTGTAAAGTGATAAGGCGGGGATGTCCCATCCTCATCGTATCATGGGAGACGTATAAGCCAATATAGAGTGATAAGGTAGGGATGTCTCATCCCCGTCATATCTGGAGAGGCGTACAAGCCAATGTAACGTGACAAGGTGGGAGTGTCCCATCCTCATCGTGTCATCGATGCCGTATTAGCTTTGTTTTCACGGTAAAGTGATGCAACCTTGCTATGAAGTGTCATGTTGGGCGTGTGAGCCTTTATAATAGAGTGTGATATTTCACTCCACTTGTATGACTGAAGGTGTCTTAGCTAGCCTCGTTTGTTGAAGTGTCGAACGACAATCCGGCCAATCTGACTCGTCTGACAAGCCGTTTGTCAAAGAGTCATGTTTATGCCTTTGTTATGGTGAAGCAAATACGCTTGTCATAGGTGTCGAGATCATGGCTTGCAGTCTGCAAAATGGTTAGACACAATATCTATACATATGGTACACTATTAGATAAACTTGCTCATCACACCCTCGACTGTATAGCACAAGGCGTTAGTCGTCTGGAGGGTCACGTCTTATGGGCATTTGTTATTATTCCAAGTGATCTTGGTAGAAATGTTAGTTAGATATGTTCAAAAGATTAGAGTTAATGTAAAGTATGTACTAGAAGTAGTACCTTTTGAGACAGATAGCACCCCAACTTCTAGGGCTGGTCACCCCTGTTTGTCACTTAGCCGGTAGTGCCTCTTCCCATAGATAAGCGAGAAAGGCATCTTGCATGTCACTATCTTTGAAGTTGTGTGGTATGCCAAAAGGATGAATGATGCCCATCATCCCTTTGTTTTACTTCACCTCTTATCAAGGGAGTTAATCAGGATCTTTTTGCTGAACTCGGCCTGTCCGTTAGACTGGTGGTTCCTTAGAGTAGAGAAGTGGAGTGCTATCCCCAATTATGGCAAAAGTTTTGGAATCATCTCTTGATGAACTCGCCTTCTTGGATCTAGGCGTAGGCTTTAACGATGATGTCCATCCCCCACTTCGTGAAGGGCCATGCTAGCGCGATGCATGAAGTGTCTTTGGGGGTTGATGGCTGACGTAGCTGAAGTGTTGGCATCTATTGCAATGTCTAGCCATGTTTTGAGCGTCTCTCTACAGCGTAGGTTAGAAGTACCCTGTCTGAAGTATCTTCCGTGCCATGCTTCACCCTCTAGTGTTGTCTCCACACTCGCGCTTATGTATTTCCCTCAGTAATGACTTAGCTCTTGGAGTTTGAAACATCTGAGGAGTGGGCCAGTTAATGATCTCTTGTAGACTTTGTCTGTATGCGATGCAAAATCGAATTTCCAGACCTTGGTCTTTCGAGCATCGTTCTTGTCGTCGGGTAAGATACTCTCCTGTAAAATATTTAACCAAAGGGGATCCTCAGTCCCATGTTAGGTGATTAGATAAAGCAGTACCTAACTTTTGTTGGATGACCGAGAATTGTAAGTGGGTCACCGAGATCTATTCAATCTCGCAGTGGTTATGGATTATCCTAGCCCTGCCAAGGAGTCGGCTTCCTGATTTTTCTCAGTTGATCTGGGTTATAAGGAACTCGTCGAAGTTCTTTGCGAGGTTAGTAGCCAGCTTGTGGCATACCTCAAATGCTGGCTATGAGCAATTCGAGAGATGCAGGGCATCTGGTCAATCGTTGCTGGTTGCGAACGCATGTTGGAGAGGGGTTGTTCAGTATGACAATGATTTGTGTCTGATAGGCTTCATTACCCTGGTGGGACACGGGGTAGCTAATGAATCGCCCTAACGTTTCTTTGATCTTTAAACCAGAGAGATGGATTGAAGTGGGTCTATGTCGAGTCTGTCCGTTGTTATGCTTGGGTCTATGACCATCATATCTGTATGCAACCAAACGGAACAATCTAGGTTGTTAGATAGAAAAGTTTAAATCATACCTCTCAAGTCTATATCGTTAAGAACAACATCCTCTAGCTCTTCTCCGTTGGAGCGTCTTTTTTGTCTCCCAAGGATGGATGCTGTGGTTGCTATGTCAACGTGTCTTTTTAAGATTTCGATGACGCTTGGTAGCACTTCATCTTACCTATCATGATGTGAGAAATTTGATGACTCGATGAAAAGTAGACGTAACATCTTTCATTTGGTGGATCCAAGGTTGCCCTAGTAAAGTGTTGGGCAATCCATGACTTGGAGTCCTTCTGGTACATTCCTCTTAGTCGTAGATGTCAAGAGCGTTATCTCCATACTATGCATTCGAGCGCCTACTCCCCAAAGATTAGCACTGATGGGGCATGGATTATTTATGACTCGACTCCCTTCTCGTGTATGACACTCATGTAGGCTATGTTTACGGAGCTACCTGAATCAACTAGCACATGTTTAATATCAAAATTGTTAAGGACAATGGATATTACCTATGTGTCGTCATAGGGGTAGTCAAGTCGAGATATGTTGTCCTTGGTGAAAGTGATTTAGCTGTAGCTAGAAGGCGCAATTGACAGGTAAATTGAGCTAGTCTAGGTCTACGAGGTTTATGACAACAATATCATCTACCAAGTGTGTGACAGCATCATCTACCGAGTCCAAGATAGGACCGTCTATTGGGTGCGTGACAGACTCATCTACAGGGTCCGTTAAAAGATAGTCTACTTAGTCAAGGACAGGATCGTCTACAGGGTTCACGACAGGAGAACGTCTCCCAGGTCCATGCTAGAAGCATCCACAGCGTCTGCAAAAAGACCGTCTTTCAGGTCCGCGACAGGAGACCGTCTACGGGATCTGTGACAGGAGCGTCTACAGTATCTGCAAGAAGACCGTCTTTTAGGTCCGCGACAGGAGACCGTCTACGGGATCTGTGACAGGAGCGTCTACAGCCTCTACAAGAAGACCGTCTCTCAGGTCCGCGATAGGAGACCATCTCCGGGACCTGTGACAGGAGCGTCTACAGCCTTTGCAAGAAGACCGTCTTCCAAGTTTGTGACAGGAGCGTCTACAGCATCTACCGGAAGACTGTCTTCAGTGTCTACGATAGGAGACCGTCTACGGCATCTGCGACAGGATCATCTACAGCATCCGCCACATGACTGTCTTCAGGGCTACGACAGGAGACCGTCTACGGGGTCGTCCAGAAGACCATCTACAGGGTCCGTCAGAAGACCGTCTACGGGGTTCGCCAAAGACCGTCTACGGGGTCGTCCAGAAGATCATCTACCAGGTTCGTCAGAAGATTGTCTACGGTGTTCGCGACAGGATGGTCTATAGCATCCGCCAGAAGTCTGTCTTCGAGGTCTACGACAGGAGACCGTCTACGAGGTCGGCGACAGGATCATCTACAGCACCCGCCATATGACCGTCTTCGGGGCTATGACAGGAGACCGTCTACGGGGTCATCCAGAAGACCGTCTAGAGGGTCTATCAGAAGACCGTCTACGGGGTTCGTTAGAAGATCGTCTACAAGGTCCGCCGAAGACCGTCTACAGGGTCATCCAGAAGACCGTCTACGAGGTCCGTCGAAGACCGTCTACGAGGTCCGCCGAAGACCGTCTTCGGAGTGCGTCAGAATTTGGAATATCCTGCATTTAATCCAAACAAAGTAGAGAGGTTAGACAAATGAATGGAAGACATGTCGTTACCTGGCGTCTAAGCTATTGAGAGGACAGGGCCTTTAAGCATGTCGTCTAATTGGGTGTGACAGACGCATTTGGAGTGCGGTCTTTGGACCAGGAGGGTCTTATGGCACTAGAGCAGCTACCAAGGGTGATATCTCGTGCATAAGAACTTGTCAACTTCCCTGTCATGGTCAGTGATGACAGAACACACAAGACAAAAAATGAAGAGGACGGTGTCAAGCCTTGCGCTAAATGCAATAGCGTTTTCAGAAAGCTACTGTCAGGTCCCCACGGTCAGCGCCAAACTGTTTGTGCAAATTTCGGTCAGTAAATAAATTAAAAGAAGGTTTGGGGTCACCGACAGTAGGAAAAGAAAATAAAGCTACTGCTTCTAATGTAAAACGAATGAAAATAATTGTATTGATGACTCTTGTTGAGATACATGAGGATTCGAGTAATTTGGACTGTGAGGGAGGTGATAAAATCGCAAAGCGTAAGAGAGAGGCCCTGGAATATGAAAAAAAGTCCCTGTCCTATGAGATACAGTAGGAATAAATAAGTGGTCCACGCCCTCCTGTCACCTGTCCAGTTTGTCTAACAGTCCCCTAAAATTTAGGAGTGGTGGACGCTGGATCTGTGGATCTAACTGTCTACCCAAAATCTGTGGGATGCTAAAAACAGATCTGCCTGGGAAGCCTCCACATGTCCCCTCACTGACTGACTGTTGCACCTTCAGTTAGATCATGTCTTACTGTGGGCCTGTGGACTGGGCCTAAGATTGGTCTAACCCATAGTCATTTTTTGGGGCATACAAGAACTAAATCTCATAAGTATAAATAAAAACCAATTCAAATGTGTGATAAATAACAAAAAAAATTGATTTAGAGTGGAAAATAAAATTTTATTTTCAACATATGAATTCATCTTTTCTTTTCTTTTTTTCTTTTTACATTCAAAATATAATTTTACCAATCTCAGAGGGGTAATCATTCTCAATTGGTGTAACTCATTTTAAATTAGGGTTACTTTTCGTCCTTATAGTTTATTCTGATTTGAATTGTAGTCTTTCAAATCCACTCTATTTAAAATTGTTAGTCCTTATAATTTTAAACGAACATAAATTTGATGTTAACACTGTAAATTTTGCTTATATATCACTAATTCCGTTAATTATCATAAAATGGCTTAATGATTGGATAAGATAATATAAAAACAATTCTTGTATGCCTGTTATTGTAGTTTTAAACTTCTTGATTGTTTTTTATTTTTGATTTTATATTTTTTATCTTTCTTGGTTGTAGTCCTTAAAATTTTACATATATGGTTTTGATTCTTATAATTTTACAAGAACTTGGATGTTTACTGGTGTTACTCAACACCATTAAGTTTATGGATCAAAATAAAAGTTCATTCAAAGTATAATGATCAAAATTAAAAACCGAACAAAGTAGAGGGACTCAAATCAAAATTGGTTAAAAGTTTATAGACTTTTTAAAATTAAAGGGACTAAAAGTTTTAGATAGAGTGAACTTGAAGGATAAAAACAAATATTTTTAAATTTTAGGGACTAAAACCTAAATCAGCGTAAACTATAAAGATCAAAAATAGGTTTAACCCTTTTAATTATACTACATATCGTCAATTATGTACAAAATTCTTTAATATGCAAGTCATTTGTGTGTGTGTGTGTGTAGTTGACGATATATTACACATAAATGAAAAATAACAGCAATCACTAAAAATAATTTTCGCACCATCTCATGTTAATAAAATTATATGTAAAAGGAAGAAGATAAATCATGAATTATTCAGACGTTAGAAATCTGATTTTATTTTCAACTCAAAATGATTTATTCATTATTTGTAATGTATTTAAGTTGTTTTTTTATTTATATTTGTAAGGGTTTTAGTTTTGGATGTTATATTTAAGTTTTGATTTTGATCCTTTCACCGTTTTTTAGTCCTCATCTTTAATTGTGTTAATTAAACTTGATATAATTAAGCTTAAACTAAATCCTTATTGTTATAAAATATGATATGTAATGTGGATATTCTTGTGACTTATGAGATTCCACCTCATGGCATTATATTCTTTAACCTTCCAAATTAAAGGGCATTAGATATGTGTTTCTTATAACCCTCAATTATACCATTAAGTTGCTTAATCTCCTTGTAACTTCTTAGGTTTGTGATCAATACCTTAAGCTCTATAAATAGGGACAATATACTAGGTATTTGCACATCTCAAGTGAATAAGAGGATACACTTTTCTCTCTCATTTTCTTCTTCCACTATTCTTTTCTTTTACTCTTGAACTCTCTCATTTTATAACACATTATCAGCACGATCGTTTTTACAAGAGGTATATTTATCCCATATTCTAACAAGATCATTTACTTTGTCTTATTGTATTTTTTAAATTATTTCTTCTTGACCAATTTGGGATGATATGATGAGTCACTGTATGGAATTAGTTAATTTTTTTATCGGATGTTTTAAACACCGGATTCCATGGTTAGGATTGGAAATTGTTATTATATCTCATTCTAATATTATTTACAAGTTATTTATATTATTGTTATCATTTTAACGTATGACCTGAAGTCATATCATTTTGATATCATATAACCAGAAACTATATTCATTTAATTTTTTATTATATGCCAGAAGTCATATAATACTAATTTATCATCATTAGCCTGAAGCCATGAGACTTCTATTTTTTTTTGTAATATTTTATTTTATATTATTTCTTGCCTTTAATAATTTCCTATAATTATCATTCCTATTATTGCTATTTATTTATTTTTATTGTCATTTATTTAATTGTTCTTATAATTTATATTTACTTCCACTCCCACTCCCAGTTTATCTTTCATTTTTTTGTTCATTATTCGTTTTGTTATGATTATACTCACGTCACGATCAGTTTATATATATATATATGTTACTCTAATGTTAACTTTACTGTTATTTATATTTATTTACTCATGTTGTACTGTTTATTTATATTGCCACATATATACTTATTTATTTATTGTTACATTAATATTTATTGGTATATATATTTATTTATTTCTCTACCTCCCTGTGTATATTGCCATTCCCCCTTCTATAAGTATCTATTTCATGTTGTTATATTGTATTATTTATTTATGCTTCATTTATTTATTTAATATCTATATTTTGTTGTTTTAATTCTATTGTTATTTACATTTATATATTAAGCCGTTTTATTTTATTTACATTTCATTTATTTCTGTTATTTATTTTACCTTTTCATTGTTTTTTATTATCATTTTGTTTATTTATTATTATGTTATTATCATTTTTCTTTTATCATTATTTACATTTTGTTTATTTATTTTACATTTTGCTATCTTGTTTATTATTTGGCCCTTATTTACGTTGTTAGTTTCTTTATTTATTATTTACTAACTGTTTTAATGCTTTTAGTTATACGTGTGTGTCATTATCTTGTTTATTTCTATACATGTATATTTATATTTCTCTATATGTGATTTGTAAATTTTAATATTTTACATTAATTTTACATGATAAAGTTTTGTCTCAGTTTACAAATTGAGTATCTGATTAATGAAATTTTTCTTCATCAAGCAACTTATATTGAAAAAAATGTTAAAGTGATTTTACATGGATAAAACACATTCATTAACTATTTTGATGGTTGTAAGATCACTTGATAAGAAAAAAGATCATTTTCGCCCTCAAGAGAAAAAAGAAAAACTTCTTGGTCTGAAAATATCATATCTTAGTGTTATAGGTGCATTAATGGATCTTGCTAATTCAACAAAGCCTGTAATTGCCTTTGTTAAAAATTTATTAGCAAGATTTAGTTCGTGCCCAACAAGAAGGCATTGGAATGAAGTTAAACATATATTTTGATGCCTTCAAGGGATAGTTGATATGTGATTATTTTATTCCAATAAAGTTGCATCACAATTGATTGGTTATGCAGATACAGGATTTTATCAAATCCACATAAGGTAAATATCAAACATGATATTTATTTACATATGTGGGTGCAGCTATATTTTGATGTTTGGCAAAACAAACTTTATTAGCCACCTCATCAAATCATGCGTAAATAATCGCAATTCACGAAGCAAACTGAAAGTGTGTTTGGCTAAGATCAATGACCTAGCATATCCAAACAATATGTAGATTGTTTTTAGGTCAAAAGATTCCAACAGCCTTCTATGAAGATAATAAAATATGCATAACTCAATTGAAAGGAGGGTATATCAAAGGGGATAAAACAAAACACACATTTCCAAAATTCTTTTTCACTCACGATCTCATAAAGAATGATGATATAGATATTCAGCAGATTCACTCACGTGATAATCTTGCATATCTGTTTACAAAGACATTGCCAACTATAACATTTGAAAAGTTGGTATATAGAATTGGAATGTGAAGACTCAAAGACATAAAGTAATTTTGTCATCAAGGGAAGACAATATTGTGTACTCTTTTTTCCTTCATTAGGTTCTTTATTCCAATGGATTTTTCATAATAAGGTTTTCAATGAGACACACTGTTTGTCTAAAAATATCCAAGGGGGAGTATTATAAAATATATATAATGTGTGGTGTGGATGTTTTTATAACTTATGGGATTCCACTTATGGCATTATATTCTTTAACCTCTCAAATTAAAGGGTATTAAGCATGTGTTTCTTGTAACCCCTAATTATATCATTAAGTTACTTAATATCCTTGGAACTTCGTAGGTTTGTGATCAATGCCTTGAGCCCTGTAAATAAGGACAATGTACTAAGCATTTGCCAATTCCAAATGAATAAGATGTTGCACTTTTCTTACTCAATTTCTTCTTCTAATTTCAAACACTCTCATTATATAACACATAAAATTATATAAGATTATTACACGTGCTGAAATCGACAGCCACCACTTACCAGCACCAAAAGTACAAGTACGATGAATGATATTAATCCAAATTATTGAAGAGGAATTAAGGATATGGATAGAAAAAATATAAGTGAGAACAAAAAGTCGTCTGAAACCTTGCATTTTTTTAAGAGAAATTACTATAGAGTTTCAAAAAAGAGAATTAATATCAATAAGGTCACATTGATAATTCAAGCAGTTATAATTGACAATTGAAGCAGCTATCATTAATAACCTTCAGGGACCTTGTCGATATTAATTCTCTTATTTGAAACAATACAATAATTTCCCCTTTTTTTCTTGTCCTATTACCTTTATTTTCTTTAATTTTATCCCTTTATTTTATTAAAGAGTCACAAACAACTCACTTATTTTTACTTTATCGTTTTGTTTACGGAATACAATTTCCCTTTTCTTTTCCTACCAAACAATAAAGTATTTATAAATGGGTTATTTGTGACCTTTTAATGAAATTGAAGGTCAAGATTAGAGAAAATGAGAGTAACGGGACAAAAAAAGGAAAGGTTCCAACCCAGAAAATAGGGTTTAGGTTTTATTACGAAGTATTTGATGCTTAGAAAATAAAGTTAATCCTCTTATTATCCAGATTTAATTTAGATAATCAAAATTTAATTTTATTTCAAACTGTGATTTTTTAAATAAAAATTTATTTTTAAAAATAATAATTAATATATTGTTTTTATCTTAGATTATATAGTGCCTAATAGAGTAATTTTTCTAAAAGATATAGTTTTTTTTTTAAATTAAATAAATTAGATTTAAACTATTTAAATCTAAGTTCCAGTTAAGCAAAATGGTTAGTTGGACAAAGTGGTTGATAGCATTTAGTGTTTGATTATAATCAAGATTACGGGAAAATTTTTCATGAGATCGATTCCTGAACTTAATCAATTTATCCAACTCAATTAAGAATTTCGCAACCCTCAATCTGATTACAAGCTTGTTTGGGAAGTAACAAAATTTTGGTTTCACAAAATTCGAGATAAGTATGTGAGAGAGTTTTATCTCGATTTACGTGAAATTGATTTTAGGAATTGATTACCAAACAAGCCCTGCGTCCATCGAACATCAATCTCGTAAACCATTTTTTGATTAAGTCCGCAGGCGCCGATCACCAGCCTATTATAACTATAGCAAAATGAAACTAATAAGTAACATAATAAAGTATAGCGCAGCTTATAATGATAATGATATTCATAGATGAACTTGCTAAGTATTTAAAATATTAAAAGTTGAAACACATGCATGTCAATGATCTTAATTAGAAAACGACGTGCTCTTCTTTAATACCAATAATTCATGTCCTTCTTGAAAGGAGAACAAGGCATCAGGATTCTAGACCACAATGCAATGCAATCAAATTATAACAATAGGATGCAATTAAATCTACAGCCACAACACATACCCACCACTCATACACAATAGTTACCCTCAATCAAAATCAGTTGAGATTTAAAATGTATTTAAACTTTCATAGTTTTATCACCATCAGATTGAGATTGGATTGTGGCTATTTTGATGAATGAATAAATTTTTCAATCACCAATAATCGCTTTTCCTTACAGCACTTTTTTGGTGGAACAATTGGTGTATTAACAACTCAAACACTTTTGAGTTCAGTTGGAGTCTCTCAAAACAGAACTACTCCTGGGGTTGTAGCTATCAACTGGATTCTCAAGGTAGGATAATATAGCCACATAACCCAAACCTATAACTACTTATTGTCTTCGTCGTGCTTTTTCTTTTTCTCTTTTTTTTGCCTCAAAATAACTTCTATGAGGGAAAGCTATGACATGGGCTTATCATCTATGTAGCATCAAAATAGATAACCTTTTTTTTTTGCCTCAAAATAACTACAAATTTCTCACTCTGGAAAAATCTACAATATTGAAATTAATAGAATAAGGAAGGCAAAAAAGTTGAGATAATTGATACAGTTGAAGAATATATCCAACGTGATAAGCTCGTGGTCAAAGGACATCCTAGGTAGAACAGGCAGCAACGTACGTGGATGAAAAAAACAGTATTCCCACTGTTATTAAAGAAGGGATCCTTATTTCATGGTTTGTTGGGATGCCTTCAATGAAGTGGGTGTGTCGTGTCTTAATAAAGGAAAAGTTCACTTGGCAGCCCAGATATTCTAACGAGGCAAAAGAAACAAGAGAACGAGAGGGAACACAATCTGCTCTTTGAAATTTATTTGTGTTGCAGTTGCGAAGGGGGAACGCAGTAGAAACAAAGCACGCAGCTGGAAGGGGGAATGCAGGAGAATGATTCGAAGGAGAAAGCAAAATAAAGCACACAACCCCAGCAAAATAATGAAAAGGCGAACATACCTGACTGGCTTGAACGACGAGGCGGCAGACGAAGTAGAGGAAACGGAAGAAGAGAAATCAACTGCGTGTGAGGATTGTAGAAGAAAAGGGAGAAAGGGTTTTTAATGAAAAAGGACAGTGATGGAATATTACAAAATTAACAAGGATATTTCAGTCAGGTTTACACATCAACTTTCTCACCCCTCCAAAAAACCCCAATTTTGGAGGTTAGGAGAGAGGAGGGGAGGGTGAGGAAAAAGACAAAATTTGATACCTCACCTCCCCCTTATTTTTCCAACCAAACACACTTATATCTATTATTCCCCTGACCTACCCTAACCTCCCCTCCAAAAACCCTCAACCAAACAATGCCTAAACATGTATCCGGTGCAATGGGGCAGTCACGCTGTCAATCAGAAGGACGCTTTTTTTATTTTCTGTATTGGAGGTGCAGTGAATGGGAATTACCGGTTTAGCATAGGTGCGGTGAGGCGTGCATAATCGTCGTCTTGCAACGGAGGGGAGAAAAGGGCCGAAGGATGCGTAGTGAGAGAAGGATAAGATTTAAAGCAAGGAAGCAGAGATGCACTCTCTGAGACTTTTTGCTCCACTTGATGATGGCGGCCGGGTCAACCCTGACTCATCCTGTGGTTTCCAACGGTTTAAGTCTAACCCCATTGCACACCAGAGTTCCAGGTAGCCTGTTCTCTGGCATTGATTTTGGGCGGTTAAGTCCGCCCTCGGTGGACAGCATAGTTTCACGTTGAAAAGTTTTGATTTCACACTTGCATATTTCTTTTATACTTTTTCACTGGCTTTGGCGACCTATTCTTCTATTCTTTCTAATTGAAAACTTCAACTTGTCTTCCTATCCCCACTTGCGTTTTCCATTCATGCCTCCACCCTTTTCCCTTTTCTCCTCCCTCCATCTCCTCTTTCATGCCTTCCAGCTTCACTCCAGAGTCAACCAATTCCGAGCTTTCTGCTCTGTCACCATGGGCTGCCGCTTTAGTGTGAGGATCAAAGCTGAGAGCCCTCCTCGCAATGGTAACATTTCTTTGCTTCCCTTCTTTTTTCATCGTTACTTTCTTGTTCTGCTTCTGAGCGTTCTTTGCTTGAATTTAGGCTGTGATAGCGATTGTAATCTCTATTCTTTAGGGTCTCCAGGATTCACTAAGAGACTTAAAAAGCAATGACTCTTCAAAACAGTATCTGATACTTACACGTCCTATACTTCGATTCAGGATACGTATGCATATTCTATCATCTGTATTATGATTTTTTTGAAAAAACTTAATATTTTCGTTGATTGTCATGAAGATCTTTATATGACTTCAGCAATTAGATACTCATAATCGTATCGTAAAAGTTAAAATTTTGAAGACCGTATCGGTTCTTCTTGAAGACTTGTAACCTAAACCGTATGCTGTGTGATACACATACAGTATCGGTTCTTCTTGAAGACTTGGGCAAATATTGTGAGCTTGTCGGTACTGACAAGTTATTAGAATCTGGTAAGAAAGAACCATTCCGGAGAATCATATTTTTTGTTTTTGTTTTGGGAGTTTCATGATCCACCCTTTTGTATGACTATATTCACGGAGTGTTCCTTGGATCATCATGATTAGATTTGATTTTAAGAATCAATCAAGCACGAGAACCTAGTAAAGTCCTTTGCCCATGGAATGTTGTGGAAAACAAAATATACGGTTAAGGTAATTCTCACATGTATCATATGACTAACCCATGTAACTGTTACTTAAATGTGTTCGGACCATTCTTTTGATTAGGGAACAATGTGCTGTTAAATTTTTAGAGACTTGCTTCTCCTTTTGCACCCTGACCCAAGACTTTCCTTATAATTGGAATCTGAGTTTATAATGGTGCTGCTGATATATGATCTGGATCCATTCTTTTTCTGACATGGACAGGCTTAATTTCAAACGGTGGTAACGCAAAAGAGGATGGTTTGAATGGTTTAAGTGACAAGATATCCACTACCTCTGTGCCTCCGACTCCCCGATCAGAGGGTGAGATCTTGAAGTCCTCCAACATGAAGACCTTCGGCTTCAATGAGTTAAGAACTGCTACAAGGAACTTTCGTCCAGATAGTGTGGTTGGTGAAGGTGGATTTGGCTGTGTCTTTAAGGGGTGGATTGATGAGCATACACTTGCACCAGTTAAACCTGGGACTGGGCTTGTGATTGCTGTGAAGAGGCTTAACCAAGAAGGCCGTCAGGGACACACTGAATGGTTGGTGAGTGTCACTTAGCATGAATTATATACAGTTAGGAACTTTTCTCGAAGCACATGAATGTGGAGTGCAGCTACTAGATTAGTTGAAGGAGATACTTTTTGGTGATTTGACTTTTGGTAATTTCTGTAGAAAACAACTAACTTGTTTAGGTTAATATGCCTAATTTGTCTTGTGCTATAGACAGAAATAAACTACCTGGGGCAGCTACATCATCCTAATCTAGTGAAACTGATTGGTTACTGCTTAGAGGATGACCACCGGATTTTGGTCTATGAATTTTTGGCCAAGGGCAGTTTGGATAATCACTTGTTTAGGAGTGAGTTATTAATTCCTCTCCAAACACTGATATTGACATTATTTATGATTTATTGTTTTAAATTCTCGAACATTCAACTAACTACTGTCTCTGGAGCAGGGGCTTCTTACTTTCAACCACTTTCTTGGAGCATCCGTATGAAGGTTGCTCTTGATGCTGCCAAGGGTCTGGCATTTCTTCACAGTGACCCAGTAAAAGTGATATATCGAGACTTCAAATCTTCTAATATCTTGATTGATTCGGTATGTGAGTCACTGTGGTCATACCAGTTTAGATTAGAAATTAGCCGTGTTTCTAATATTCCTTCTGGTTGATGTCAGAACTACAATGCAAAGCTCTCTGATTTTGGGTTGGCAAAGGATGGACCAGCAGGTGACCAGAGCCATGTCTCTACAAGAGTAATGGGAACCTATGGCTACGCTGCGCCTGAGTATATGGCCACAGGTATCTTTATCCTTGCAGAGTAGTTCTTAGCCACTTTATGTGTCATATTGCATGCACATAGTTTTGTCTCAAACCTCAGTAGCATCACTCCTTTAAGAAAAATTCACAAGAGGCACCCTCTATTTACTCTGCAGTTTGATCATTACCAGAACATGAAGGTGTGTGTCACTAGCATGTGAATGGTATTTTTTGTCTGCGCATAATGTCTGTGTAGTGTAGCTAGGTTTTAAGAATGAACTTTCTTGGTGCTGTTCTGTTACTCCTCGTTTGTTTAACAACTCTTAGTTCATTTTTCTACCACATCATTGTATACCATAGTATCAAAGATTTGCCAACAATTTCATTCCTGACCTTTTTTTTCCTTCTGTGTGGAGGCCACTTGACTAAACGGAGCGATGTGTACAGTTTTGGGGTTGTTCTTCTTGAAATCATATCTGGCAAACGTGCATTGGATAGTAACCGGCCATCTGGGGAGCACAATTTAGTTGAATGGGCCAAGCCTCACCTGACCAGCAGACGGGGAATTTTCCAAGTTATGGATGCTCGTATTGAGGGTCAGTACTCTCAGCAGGAAGCAATGAAAGTGGCTAGCCTAGCCCTTAAATGCTTGTCCGTAGAACCCAAACTGCGACCAAACATGGAGGAGGTGGTCAGGGCATTGGAACTGTTTCAGGATTCGACTGACATGGCTACAGTGGGAGGGAGCTCACAAAATCAGACCATCAAAAGTAGTCATAATAGCTCAAGCGGCAACGGTGCTAAGCATCATAGAAGAAGCAATGGTACTTACACGCAAACGTGATGGGCCTCTCCTCCGGTACTTGGGAGGATATATTACTAGATATGTAGAGTTGACACATCGTATATCATAAAGCGTACATGAACATGGAGAGGTGATTAGTGTGCAGTTTTTGATTTTGTAAATGAGGAAAGAAAAATAAGCAATGTTTATCATTGAGGTATGCGTTGTATGGCATTGGCCAAAGATTTTTTGTTTTTGGTACAGGAAGGGCTGATGCCCGATAAAATGAAATTACACTAAAAGGGTATGAACTCCCAAACACTCGTTAGCAACTAATGTCCTCAAGTGCAGACAACGGGACTCCAATATCATGAAGTTTGACAAGCTCTTCTTTACTAAAGCATTATCCAGGCAATTTTGATCTCTTAAGGAATGATGTATTTTCAGCTCCCATGAACGACTCAATAAGTTCTGGATCAAAATTCTAAATAAATAACAAGCTACACACATGGTTGTTCAGCATTTGATTCAAGAATAGCCCTTCTAAAACTAAAATCCCATGCAAATTGCATCCCACTGTTTTTCTTTTTTTTTGAAGGTACAAACATCCCATTGTTCTGCTCTAATTATACTGCACTCCCAAAGAGTTTGAAACCAGCAGCCCATTTACCATGAGGGCCAAGAAGCTTTTGTTAAAAGGTTGGAATGGAGATAAAAACAAGGGCAAATGCTATGAGTGTTTTGATTAACTTTTTTTTAAGTGATTCTACATAATTTAAAATAAATGTATGAAAGACATTTTATCTTAACTTATGTGAAATTGCTTTTTAATTGATTGTAGGTGTATCATGTCGGTTTATCTGGGTAGGTCGTGTGTGGCTTTTCATTTTTCAAATTAAGCCACATTAAATCAAAATGTTCTCGGATTTACGTTTCATTCTTCAGTGCAATGTAAATATGACATGAATTAATGAGTACATTCAATATTATTCTATTAGGATAATGTAATGTAAATATAAAATAAGTTGCATGGTGAACAGTCAGTAGTAGTGGGACTTATTCCTCAATTTTTATATAAATATCACTTCATTTATAAGTAATACATGAAAAATATGTTGAATTGGTATAAAATATCAAGAACAACCAAGCCATTTTGTCCCACTACGTAGGTCAACTATATGAATCATACAACATTATTAAACCTGATCGAAAACCAAATTTTTGGATAGATTTTTAATTAAGAGGTTTTGTCCAATAACTTGTATGCCCAAAAAACTGATTTGAACTATACCAACTTTGAGCCTAATCCATAGACCCACACGAAGGCATGATCAATGGAGAACCTAATGGGCAGAGATGGAGAAGACATTTGGAGTCATTTCAGGAGGTTAGACCCATATCTCGCATCCTTGAAATCTTGGGGTAGACGGTTATATTTGAAAATCCAATGACCATCACCTTATATCTTCGACGGTTGTTAGAATATATGTTGGGAGACCAATGTTGTAGGTAGACTATTTATTCCTATTATATTACGCTTTGTATCATCATCTGTGAGTTTACACATTTTCGATTACTCATTATTCTCTTCCACATGCTATGTTATGCTCAGCCAATCAATCTCTACTATATTTCAATGACCATTATCAATAAAGTCTTTTTTGCTTGTCTTGCGTTTAGCTTGATAGTTTACATCTATATATCCTACATTGTTAGTGACCCCATCCATTTTTCTTGATTTAATACTTTACTAAAATTTACATAAACATAACATTAGTAGGCATTCTATTTGGTCTTTCTCTATCATTGTTGTCAAACTCCTAGCAATTTGATCTACCCTTCTCACAGGCATTTAAATTGCCTTCTAAGGAATAATTTACAAGTCATGAAAGCAAAATATAATCATTATTAAAACCAATAATTAATGAGATAATTTCTGCCTCAGAATTGAAAAGGAGGATTATGTTTTTAAAGGAACTCTGCTTGTGGGAATGAAGTCCGTTTGAAGGAAAATTCAAAGGTCTGATGAGATAATTTTTAAAGAAACGCCGTTGGAGCTGCGGGGAGCTTTTCCATTTTCTTTCTTCAATTTTTAATCAAATATGCAATAGCTGGAGAACACGTTTGAAATTTTTAATAGAGTTGAATAATATTCGTTGCCATGTAGAATAATCATTTAATGACTCAATATAAATTATACATTAAAATCATTAAATTATTAAATGTGAAAAGATTAAAAATTGATTGATAGATGAGTTAAAAGTTAAATGATTAAAGACTATTTTTTTTAAATATTATCGAGTGTGTTTGGTTGGACGTTTGAAGTTCATAAAATGGATTTTAATGGCAAAAAAACTCGTTTATTTATTTATTTTTTCAACGTTATGAAATGTTTCAGTGTAGAATAAAATGCCTTTGGCACAAAAAGTTCCTTGTTGCATGAAGAGAAAAAAGTGCCGCTGTGCACACCGTTTACGGGTGATACACCCTGGCTCCGACAACAAACACAGTAGACAGTACACAATCATGAATGTGGGGTCACATCTTGCTGTGCACCTTCCATTAAACCGAGATCGCAATGCCACCTGTCGTTCACCCTTCGGGTGGTTTTTTTCCTTAAGCTTCGAACAGTAATATTAATTACCGAAATACTACATTGTGTAAACTATTTACCTATATGCTACATTTAAAATCAGTCTTACGGAGGGTGAGTTCTAAAGGGCGAGTTCAGTACAATTTCTATTTTTTTGTACTGAACTCGTCCTTCAGAAGGGCGAGTTCAGTACCAGATTAAAAAAAAAATTTACTTTCAAATCATACTCATTCCCCCAACCCTCATTCCCCATACGTCCCCACCCCTTTAAAAAAAAATTTTACTTTTAAATCACATCTCCCACCTTTTTAAAAAATTTATTATTATTTTTAAATCCCTCCTCTCATTTAAAAGAAAAATTGTTGTTATTTTTTAAATCTCTAAATTAGCTGATAAAAAAAAAGAATCTCTAAAGGGTTGGGGGAAATAATTTTTAATTTGAAGTTAATAACTTTTTTTTTAGGTTGAGGGAGAGATTTAGAGATTCATTTTTTCTGATGAGCTAATTTAGAGATTTAAAAAATAACAACAATTTTTCTTAAATGGGGGGAATTGATTTAAAAATAATAACAAATTTTTTTAAGGGGTGGGAGATGTGATTTAAAAGTAAATTTTTTTAAAGGGGTGGAGGGGCATATGGGGAGTGAGGGTTGGGGGAAGGAGTGTGATTTGAAAGTAAATTTTATTTTTTAATATGGTACTGAACTTGCCCTTAGTATAAGTTCAGTACAATGAAGGGCGAGTTCAGTACAAAAAAAGTAGAAATTGTACTGAACTCGTTCTTCTGAAGGGCGAGTTCAGTACAATCTCAAACTCGCCCGCCCAAAGACCGATTTTAAGTGCAGTATATGAGGTAAATAGTTCACACAGTGTAACATTTCGGTAATTAATATTACTGTTTGTAGCGTACGAGGATAAAAACCCCCTTCGGGTCTCCTCCCTTTTTTTCTCTCTTATTGTTTTTTATTATTTCTTTTTTCTTGTTTATGATATGGGTAATGTTCTCTTAATTTAACTTTATTCAAAATATGTATATTGCTCAATAAGTATATTGCTGAACAATTTTATGTGATTGTAGAGACCTTAATTATGCAATGTTATTAATTAGATAATTTTACTTTTTAATAATATGTAATTTGCATTTTTTTTTATTTCATTTTTTATCATTTTTTTTAATTTTATCATAATATATAAAATAATAGATATGTTTATTTAATAACTAATTCTTTATTAAAAGTTATTACTATAATATTTATTTAAATAATTTTTTTTTCGTAAAAAATCACCTATCTAATATTTATTTAAACGTAAATTTAATTTTTTAAAATGCATTTCAAACAAAATTAAATTCTCAACTGTTATCAGACTGACCGATCGTTGACGGAATGATCGTGTCGGTTTGGATTGCCTTCTTCCCCAGAGTAATTTCCAGTTTGAGAGAGGGTTGTCTCAACCCATGTCACCTTATCTTGTTGCCCATCGAGTGAGGTTTTGCTAATAGCGTGCGAAAATAAGGGTTTATGCGGCGGAGTGGGGGGCTTGTTTGTTTTGTCGATACTTGCTTCGTATCTGCGTTCCCAGAAACCGAAGGAAAGGGCAAGATTGCCTCTTCAATGGCACTAATTCAACAAATTTCTATACCCATCTCGCGTTTGGCGCGCCCTTTACATCGGACGAGCCTCCGTTCTTGCACCATGGCTGTTGCTATCACCTCCCCGAGCGACCTTTCTGTCCCGTCGGCAACACACGACTCCCAGTCACAGGTTCTTCTTGGCTTGTCCGAGAAAGAGTTGCAACAGTTGGCTCTTGACTTGGGTCAGGTATTAAAGCTATCTTTTCACATGGTATTTGGTTGATACACAGTGACACATGTCTGATTTTATTCGGTTTTGTTTGCCTTTTGTTGTAATTTCCCGTAGCAAAGCTTTAGAGGGAAGCAACTCCATCACCTTATATACCAGAGAAAGGTCAGAGAGATTCAGGATTTACATCAGTGTGGGTGTTCTGCCATTTCCCCTCTTTTTTCAGTTTTGTTATGCCTGTTGGTTTTCGACCTTGAATTCTGCTCCTAATATTATTTACAGTGCCTCGGGCCTTTCGGGATGTTCTTCAGGAAGCTGGATGGAGAGTGGGCCGGTCTCTTATTTTCCGCACTGTCACCGCAGCTGATGGCACTGTTAAGGTGAAACTATGATAAATGATTTCCCTCTTTCTCTGCGAACCCAGAAACTCTGGTCGCAATGAAAAGAAACGGAAAAGGAAACTGAGTTACATTATACTTTATCAATAAAAAATCACTGATTCTTTTCAAAAAAACTACAAAAGAAGAAATATTGATGAGTAATGATGGTAAAAATATAATATATATTTCAGTAAGTATTACCTCGACCACCGCATACCCCAAACCCTAATGGAAACTGCCTGCTATTTATTTTTCTTCGCAATGCTCGTTCATGTTGACTCTCGCTTAGCTATCGTAACAGAGCATGTTTAGAATATTTCTATTGTAGTTAAGTTATTTAGAGTTAAGAAAGCCATACTAGAATTAGTTGCTTGTATAGGGTTAAGTTATGAGATGCATCTATCACTGTTTAAATACATTAAACTGCATTCAATGAAATCTACTCTCGCTTTTAAAGTCTTGTGATATATCTACTTGATGGTTTTAAGCTTTTCATACTTTTGTTGTTCATTATGTGACTCTTAAATTTTGAGAAGTCTGGAAACAAATTCTGACTTATTTTGTCAATTGTTTGCAGTTTGTTCTTGTGTTTGTGAAGTTAGCATTCATTAAAGGAATGTTATCAACTCTGTTTCTTTTCTCGGTCATCCCTCTCTAAGGGATATAACCATCGATTTTGTTGTTTTCTTATTTTTCTGCTGGAAATTGATTTTGCAGTTATTATTGAAGTTGCATGACAACAGATTGATTGAAACTGTTGGTATTCCCATTGAAGGTGATAAAGGTCCAGTTCGTCTTACTGCCTGTGTCTCATCACAGGTATTTCATTAACTTTTGAATCATCAATTACGCGTGCTAGAATAGTTGTATGGTTCGTGGGAACTTTTTTTTCTTGATTTTTATGATATTTGTGGTGTTGTTTCTCATTATTTCGATGTACTTGGTGTTTCAGGTTGGTTGCCCATTACGGTGCACATTTTGTGCCACCGGTAAAGGGGGGTTTTCGAGGAATCTTCATAGGCATGAGATTGTTGAGCAGGTTGGGTGTCTCATCCTAGCTAAATCATAATGGCATTAAATTTTAGATTTTTTGCATGGTTTGCAAATTAGATTGCCCAAAGTAACTGAGATTATTTCATCCATTTTTAACAAATGCAAAGAGGTATACAAGAATAAAGAAAAGATAAAAAGGATGGTGATCATTCTTATTGTTGGGAACTTGGGATTATTTTTCACCCAGAAAGTTGTCTCATTAATAGAAAATACATATTCTGCGCGCAGGTTTTGGCCATTGAGGAGGTTTTCAAGCGCAGAGTGACAAATGTAGTTTTCATGGGGATGGGTGAGCCAATGTTAAATATGAAGAGGGTACTACAAGCTCACTACTGCTTGAATAAGGTGAATTAGCTACAATGATGCGTGAAATTATTTTCTAATAAATTATTTTCTATATAATATCCTTATGACCCCTGGTCCTTTCATTCATCAACATGTTATGTCTTCTCTTCAATAATTAGGCACTCTCCCTCCCTACTATATTAAATGTTTACATAGGTCACTCATCTGCAGTTTTCCAGCTGTGTAGTTAATGATGCAATTGCTAGCAGTCATTAATGCTTATATTTCTTCGGTTGATTTATGTCAATGTCATGAAACCACATGCAATGTGCATGCATATTCCTGCTCCTTCCAAATTTGAGGAAATCGTTTTATCAGAAGCAGCTGAAGTGTCTGTTCAAGCTCAGTTTTCTGTTCAATATTTCATTTTATTGTCATAGAAATTAGAGAGTAGATTAGAGGTTTTACTGACGACACTGTGTTGGGTGGATGTGTATTTTAGGATGTGCAAATTGGGCAACGAATGATTACCATCTCCACTGTGGGAGTTCCAAATACAATAAAGAAGCTGGCATCTCACAAACTTCAATCTACATTAGCAGTGAGGTATTTCCTTTAAAGAAAATGAGATTTTAATTTACAATTTATATGGTCAGTTTGAGGCTTCATGTTAAGTCGTATGTCTGATGACATTTTCATGAGGAATTAGACCTTAAGGCTGCTGTCACTTTAGCCAGCGCCCTTTACAATCTGCTTGATGATGAAACTTTAAGATCTTTAATCAGGTTCACCATGACCTTGCAAGATTTATTTTCCTCTGTTTTTCCATATAGAGAAATACCCAACCTTTGACTTGAATTTTGATATTAGTTATAAGGCAATGTAGTTTAACAACTTTAAGCAGGAATTGGAGAGATTTTTGCGTAAAATTTGTACTTTCATTGGCCAATATGTTTGGTTGTAACTGACCCCACCTAGTGGGACAAAGCTTTGCTGCTGCTGCTGCTTCTTTGGATCAAGACTATCATGGGATTGAACCCTTGCTAATGTCTAACTTCTAATGACCCAGTCAAATTTTATCCTTTTGCCCCCGTTTACTCGTGGATTAGGTAGATGTATGCTAATGTGAATCTCTTTAGTATGATCTATTGCTTAGCTTCTCCCCCTCCCTGGTTCCCCTTCCCCCTCATAAAAATCATGGCAGTTGTTCAGAAATCACTGAATCCTTTCAAATGGAGCTACATATATAATTGTCTTTCTGATTTTCAATTAATTGTACCTTGCATCAGCCTACATGCTCCTAACCAGAAACTTAGGGAATCTATCGTTCCCAGCGCAAAATCCTATCCACTGGATGCCCTTATGGGAGACTGCAAGGAATACTTCCTTGAAACCAGAAGGCGAATTTCTTTTGAATATGCTCTTTTAGGTACAAAAAACTGCACAAACACTTTTTCCTTCATTGTGTCAAAAGTTAATGAGATTCATGTCCATTGCAATTGCACATTCTTGGCATTATGTTTGAGCAGCTGGAGTTAATGATTCACTAGACCATGCGGTGGAACTCGCTCAACTACTCCATGGATGGGGCCATGGCTATCATGTGAACTTAATACCTTTCAATCCAATAGAAGGATCAGAGTATCACCGTCCTCATAAGAAGGCAGTATGTTAAGTTTTATTTTCTTCAATCCAAGCCTTAATTTACATGGTCGCAGGAGTTATTTAATAATTTCAGATTGGTCCCACACAGCTGTTAATTCATATTTTCTTACAGATGCAGGCATTTGTTTCTGCTTTGGAGTCCTTAAAAATAGCTGTCAGTGTACGGCAAACGAGAGGAATGGATGCGAATGCAGCTTGTGGTCAGCTGCGAAACAAATTCCAGAAAAATCCTTTGGTCACTGATAAGGATCTGGCATCAAGCCGTTAACTTGGGAGGTTATGGGGTTAACCTTCTCCGTACAATGTCAAAGTGTCCGTTAATCAGATGGGGGAGGTGCCGGATGAACAAGGTATGAGAAACGGATTAGCATGATGGATATTACCGATTGTGAGATGATAAGGAGATGTCGAGAAACGGATTAGCCTGATGGCTATGACGATTGGGCCACTGGAAATTTTGGCCTGGCCTGAAGCGACATCTTGGTGAGGCTCCATTAATTGAAGTGGCGGATCCGTTGTGTACCATGTACTGACTTTTGGACCACTGGTCAGGAGTCAGGAGCTCATCTCATTCTTTGCTCGAGAGAATACGAGGGACCCAGATAACTAGGATAACTTGGTGTAGTTGTTATATTTCGCAACAATTGGTCTTGTGTGTGAAATTCACCTGCACTGTTATATTTTTTATATTTTTTTCATTCCCCCTGGGCTTACCCCTGCATCAAAGGATCAAAGTTGTTTGAAGGCTTCAATAACTAATGGTTTGTTTGGATTAGCAGTGAAAATCACTTTTCTAATATGATTTACAGCGTACAAATTATATTTTGTTTTATGTGAATGTAATTTTATAATGTTATAGTGACAAATCCTAAACCCAATAGCTAAAAAGGGTGCTATGCAAGTTGGGTAAGAATACTTTAGGTTAATGCTAATGGAAGGAGCAGAAAACTCCAATAACATTCATATGCAAAAGACAATGAAATATTTTACAACCAAAATTTATTTATAAATTGAAAAATTAAATGAATGTATAAGCCGATTAAGCTCACCAGTAGAGTATGTGGCTTTTAAGCACGTGGTGGGTTTGAAACCCACAATCCGTGAATTAGTTAATCCTTCATGGGAATAGGTCTAAATGAGTTTCTTTAATTATGAAAAGATTATAATTGGCCTATTTGCCATAGCTTTAGAAAACACGTTCACGTGAGATAAAACTCTTCTTATATACTTATTTTATACATTATAAATTATGTTAAAAAAGTATTTTTCGCCGTTAATAGAAACGAACACAATATCACTTTCAAATAAATTTTACCCTTCTCCCCCTCACCTCCATCTTTGCAGATTTCTTTCGAAAAGGATGATTCCCAATATGACATTAATACAGTGAAAGCAATATTCTGTCAACCTTTGTATTAACAAAAAAAAGTAAAGCTTGGTTTGGATAAAAAAATTGGAAAGAAAGAAAATAACTAAAAAAATTGAAGAGAAAATATTATTACGGGCAGATGGGAGAAGTTTCTTTCTTTTTGATAAACTAGAGAAAGGAAGGCTCCTCAAATTACACTAGCTTCCATTGTCAGCAGAATTTCCTATCTAAGTAACATATGTCAGACATCTGAGAGATGATACAACGAATGAAATCCAGGCAAAGCATTCAAGGCTTTTTCAGCGAGGTGATCCATAGCTTTGTTCGCATGTCGTAACATGTGCTTAAGTTCCACTTCCCATTCATGGGCTAGCAAGTTCTTTGCATTGTTGATGACTTTCACATCAGGATGTGCTCCTGTGTCAAGAACCATGAGTAAGCGAATGACCTCCATTGCATCAATTTCGATTATCAACTTCCATATTCCTCCATTCCAAGCCACCTTGAGCCCAAGCAGCATGCCCCATATCTCCAAGGAGATTTTGTCACCTTTGGTTAATCTGTGGATGAACCCTGTAATAACTCCCCCTTTGCATTTTTGATGACTCCACTACAGCCTGCTCCCATTGCAGGGGAGAAAGCCCCATCCACGTTAGCCTTGACCCTCCGGTTTTTTTTTTTTTTTTTGGGGGGGGGGGGTGGCACCCACACTTCCCCACGGTCAATCTCCTCGTGACCATTCAAATTGGTCCCTTTCAGTTTCCGCCCGATGTTGTTCATGGTTTCCAAAATAGCTTTTTCCGTATGGATTATCT
>QFDD01121176.1:0-34557 GCA_006871305.1 Vachellia collinsii
GTTATTTTATCAACAATACCTTATTAACCATATGTCGTCTTAAATTTTATTTTTATTATAAAATCTTTTAAACTAAGTATAACGAAGTCATTTATACAAAGCAATCATCAAGTCGAATGCATCTTTTTTTTTTTTTTTGGGGGGGGGGGGGGGCTCTGTCTGTCTGTCTCTGTGTGTGTGTGTGCCTAAGTAGGAGGCCGCCTTGTGAACAATGCAGACATTTTTCAGGGCTAAAAATTGGATGAATTTACCTCAGACATGGATTTGCAAATAATTATATGCAGAATGTATATATGGACCAAACGTTGAGTTTCACACTGGTTCCACTACTGAGGTAGTACATTCCTGATGCGCACAGCTAAATTACTTCTCATGGCAAAACTGCAAGTCGAGGGAACACAAGACAGATAAGAAGACGCATTTCCCAATCATATCCTAACCAACTCTGTTGCTGATAGCTTGATGAAGAGATTTAAGCTGCGTGTTCCATTTCTCAACAGCAGAGTATTTTTTCATTCCTTTTGACCTGGATCAGGGTATTTTCAAGGTTATGAATTGTGAGAACTACTAAAATTCTGATCTGACAAGGATGAATCACATAGAAACTATAAATGAAAGTGAGAAAGCGCTCACCTATCTGAGCGTTCTAATAGCCGATTAACTTGATCTATGTGGCCTTGAATTCTGTTATCCAAAATTAGTGATACCAACAGCTGCTCAACATCATGCTCAGGCACATTAAGTTCCTGCTCCACAGTGGATTTCGTCAAATATGTTGAACTAATTCTAAGTTCATAACTTGAGTGCCTCCATAAAATTAATTTCGTATACAAATCTCACATTATAAAAAATGGAAATCTTTCATATATTTTCTGCGAGTGTTCTGTTCATCACAATAAGGTGAAGAAAAATAAAAAGAAAGAAAAAAGACAGAGAAGGCAGTCCGCAGAATGTTCATGTTCGGTTTCTTCTCTTCACAATAGGTAAAGAGTTTCTGTATTCCCCCTTGAACCAATGACGTCAGCCTCAACTTGTCCAAGACTTACTATTCTTCTATTCCCCCCTTTCCTCTGTGGGAGGTGGCGGGTGTTAAAATGAAGGAATGACGAGAGTAAAATTACCTTAGATATAAATGGGATCCTGATCCTTGTATAGGGTTTGATGAGCTTCAGCAAGACTTGTGTTCTTATGTTCTTTAGCAGATCCTCAATATAATTTCTGATAAACGGATCGTCCATGATGGTCCTTCTGTTGCTCTGGAAGTTAATCACCAAACATCCACTTGCAAGTCACAGAACAATAAAAGAGAAAGATCTTAAGGTCAAATTTGCACATGACACAACCTAATACGCCAGACTTAGTATTTTACCTTCAGGATTTTCTCAAATTCTAATATTTCATTTCGTTGATAGGCTGCTATTAAATTCGTCATTGCCAAAATTTCAGGGTCATTCTTGTATCTGCAGTACATAGTAGATGAAAGGTGAAATCAGGCAAGAGAGAGCAAACATCATCCTCAAGTATTGAAATACAGGGGAAAAAAGGGAAAATGAGATAAGAAAAATTAAATAGGATACAGAAGACTTACGGCTTGGCTTCCTGCCCGTCAAATGGATTGACTTCGGATTCCATCAACATGTTGGCTAAGACAAGGTATCTGGCATGGATAAGAAGTTAATGATACATGGTTTATTTCCAGTAAGAATAGCTATGCAGCTGGGCAAAGTTTTCAATTATCGAACCCAAGTAAAATGAGGATTCAAAACCCAAGTGAATTGCCTTTTTTTTTTGTTTGGGGGGGGGGGGTTTGTTTAAATATATTGTACATATTCAAGCACATTTTTTTATTCACATGTGAAGTGAAAAAATTGATCAATTATGAAGAAAATGCCCCAACATACTTCAGGCATTGAATGCGCCTCTGATTCCCAGCTTCATCATAATTCTTAAAAGCTTCAAAAAAGTCAGTAGCTGCTTCAGCCCACTGACGCTCGGCCATGTGCATTTTCCCCCCACATTCGTGAATTATCCCCATTATCCTTGGATGGGGAATTGCTGACTTAATAGTGAGTGCTTTCTGGTAAAGTTGCTGCATTAAACACATGGAGACTGGTAAAGATACATAAGCAAACTTCACCAAACCCAGCATAAATTAATCAATCAGTCAATCAGAAGAATAATAGATTAGAGGAAAATCATTCAGTATGTGAACAACCTTATTAGCCAAAGGCATAAGAGTCTCAACATCAAATACACCTCCTTGATCCTTCCCATCAAGAAAACTTTCCCTGGCTCTTACTCCCATTGTAAAAAATAAAACTCTCATTGAATTCCATCTTTGAACGTTATGATCAGCTATAAGTGCGGACAAGCAATTTTTAATTCAATGACTTCCCTATTTCTACCGAAACTTAAACCATCAAATTATCTCCAGTAGATGCACCACCTAATGAGAGCAGAAGACAGCCCTAGGATAAAGCTGCAAACTTTCCTCACTGCAACAGGAGAGTTCTCAACTGTTTCTTTAAATCAAGTTTTATCTTTCAGCAATCAACATAGCCTTTCAAAAAGGTTGCTTTATGATCTAAATCACCCAAGTAAACAAACACATTAAAAATCTCCTTTAGTTCTGCCCACAATATAATCGTACATGGAAATGGGTTGCTGAGAATGTAGTTTACTGCATTCTAATTATTAAACATTAATTGCTGGTGTAACCACCCCCCCGGGGGGGGGGGTTGTGTCTAGAAAAAAGAGTTAGATCCTCCCAACGTGGCTCACCAAAGTTTGCATTTTTATTGGGAAAAGTGCCTATATTTAGTGCTACCAATGTCCTGAATAGGATTGCCTTTAATAGAAGGATACCATTGCTTAACGAAAAAGGCATTAATGGCTACTATTGACTAGTAAATGCTCATAATATCTATTCATTTATATATTTGGAAAACACTCAAAAATAGGGTAGAGATAGGATGTCTCCAAGTCATCCAAGAGAGGCATAGCTCAATTACCAATGTAGGAGACCATCAGATGAAAAAAGTTATTTCATAATAGCCACTTGCTTTAATATGCTTTCACTGGCCAATCTATATATATATCAAACCACTAATGTCATATTTCTAATGATGAGACCAGGAATTTATTTAATTCTAACCTTGAGTTTTTTGTTATTTTTGGTCTCCGTGTACATCTGAATCTCTATCGCATATACCTCCAAAAGTTGGGTTCCTTTCTTGTGGTCATCTGTGCCATCTTCCCTTTGACAAGATTTATGAAGTTCCTTCAATATCTAATAAGGTCCAATGAATCACTGAATTATTAAAGGCTCATAGATGCTAGTAACAGCAGGCATAGACATCTACATTTTTTTGGATTGTTATAAAATAAACACAACACCTTACTCATCCGTCCATATTCACCAATATCAAAAAAAATCTTGCAGAGCTTTAGATTTGTCTTGAACCACAATCTCTGCATAATGAGTGAAAAGCACAAAGGTGGGATCACAAAAATGGGAGATGTAATGGAATAAAACACAACAGAGATAATGTCTATTTGTCTAACCTCATTCTTTGCTTCTTCAAGGGCTTTTAGAGTTGTTTGGTAAAATTCCTGCAATAGGCTAAAGTTCTGGCTAGCTGAACCTGAGACATAGTCCATGATGCTATTGATACATTTCTCACTATAGTTTCGGGTTACTGCTGACTTAATATAAGTCAACATCTCCCTATAGGATTCCATCATTTCCTTATACTTTCCCAGTCGATAATAAATCTTGACAGTTTGTTTTAGAGCTTTAAATCCCCTGATGAAATATGAAAAAGTTATAGTATAAGCAATCATTTATAATAGAAAACCCTCAAATAAATGTCAAAATGCGATGAACTGAGACAAAAAGATATGCATGAATATTACCAATTCTTAACAAATAAATTATGGACGTTAATAAAGTAAATATCAATAAGAACTACACAGGAGAAGAATATCAAGTGGAATGCTTAGGGCTGAACAAAAAGAATAATGGCTGCATGAGAAGTACACTCAGAAGCTAAGGATGAGTTCAGAAAGCTAGTGACAACAATTACAAGCACAGGAGTTAGTGGAACAACCAGAATCATGCAGCAAGTTAACAATTAGAGAGACAACCAAAAGGAAAGAAAAAAGTTGCAGATGACCGACAAACACAAGAAAAGGAGCAATAGATCATGGAGTTGATACAAAGAACCACCGAAGATACAACCAAGTGATATTGATATTGCTCTCTGGTTTTTCTAGCTCCATATCCTTTTTTATAACCATCACTCAGAATAGAATTCCTACCAATCTGCCTTTTCTTGTTCCATTTGCACTACCTCAGCAAAACCAGCAAGTGCACCTTCAGGATCAGTGTCAACCAAACCTACACATCCAACAAAAATATTACTATCCTTATAAAACAAGTGTGAAAAAGATAAACCAAAAGTTCCAAAGTGAACAACTCAACAGGAAAACATAGGGAGTTTCTAGATATGAGTGTGACAAATCAATCATGATGTTTACATGGGAAACTGTCGTAACAACTTGCAATCAAGTCTTTTCATTGGAAGATCCTATGTTAAATCAGATTTAAACATGAACAACTCAGTTTATTTGACTTGTACGTTCAACAACAATGTTAATATCCACGTGTGAACAAGTTCAAATCTCCCAAGCTGGGAAAGAAAAATGTTTATTAAGTTATTGATAAGAATATCAGCAAGCAAAAAAAAAGAAAAAAAAAACAAGTTTTTAACAAGTTTTTGAAAAGAGTAGATAGCATCAATTTTACTGCATAGAACTCATTCATTGCTTAAAGCCCAAGATTAAACAAAAAATTCCTTACTCGTGAATGGTCATAAGAAGAGTTGATTGGTATATTTTTTAACATACCTTTTGAATTGTAATATTGATTCTCAATATCAACATCTTGCTCTTCTGGCTCCTCCTCTGAGTACTCAAATCCATAGTCCTCCATATCGGCATCTACAGAATAACAGAAGCGGACACTGAATTTTTCTTGTCAACTGAGGATAATGAAACCAGAAACTATGACAATGCGAGTTCATATTTGGTAACGTCTTGAAGGTTAAGAATACTTCAAAGAACAAAGAAGCAAGACCAGGTAATTTCTGGGAGTGACAACCTGCATGCTTTAGAGGGTAAAATATAATCCAAAATTGCTTTGTATCATAGTCCCGTATTTGAATTGTGTTTCCACTTTACCCTTCACTGTTTCCAAGAATTTGGATGGTTTAAAGTGACATCAACATGGGGAGCATCTTTCATAACATATCTCCCACGACTCGCCATCAACTATCCACGCAAATGAAAACACTAGCACGACACATAAACACTAACACGTTCGGCCGCGACCACAGTATACTAGAAGTTTCCAAGTTCAGTTCAAAGCTTTCATAAAAGAAATCGGGTAGATGATTGAAATAGAAAATAAGTATCCTAAAATCCGAAAAAGGGAAAAAGCATAGCTTCTTTGGAACCACCGTAATGGCGATAATAATTTCGAGGGCACGAAACATGAAGGACGATGAAAACCTCGCCCAGTATTGAGAGGCAAGAAAGCAGCGCATACCGGAAGCCATATCGACTCAACACGATTCTGGATCCAATTTAGGGATTTGATCGTCACTACCAGTAACTATATGCCGTCGAAGGCGTTCTGATTTCTGACTCCACCGGGACCGGTGCCCAGGTGAAGTGAAGGAGCCGGGGGCTATAGCTGCTTGCTCCTCGGGGTTCATGGTTGGGCTATTTTGAGCCCAAGAATTTTTTGCCAAAAACTTGAGCCCAGGTCCCCACCTAAGCTCGCTTCATTTTGGACTTAATCCGCTCAATATCAGAATTTATCATCTAAATTTATAATTTTAAAAAATTATTATTGTACGTTAAGGGGCTTCTATTTTTTTTTAACCACAGAGAAGAGCTTGTATCCTTAAAATCTAGTCATCAAAAAAATTTCTCAAATGCAAAATTTTTTAGAAAAATCATTAATTTAATTAATATTTATAAGTTATGTATCTAGCTCTTATGTATGGGATAGAGATGATAATAAAAGGTATCTAATTCTTTTTTTTTCTTCTTAAGCATACACATTCTTATTGTGGGCAAGACTATTTAAAACATTATTAAATACTAAATGTAGTTACATTTTCTGCAAGTTTTTTGAATATTACCTTACCATGTTGTGAAAGACTAACTCTTTTAATTAGAATATCAGTTAATATGAATTATATACTCACCTAATTCCATTCTTTTTAAACACAGGGACTAGATTATACAATCATTAACATTATAGAGATCGGGTTGCAGTGAGTTAAATTAAAGTTGAAGGATTGAGTTATAATCTAATTGAAATCATAATAACAAAATTATATTAAATTACAGTGTAGAGATTGAATGATAATTTATAAATACCAAAAAATAATTTTTCCTCTAAAAAAATATTCTGCGCCAAACATGCACAGCCGACTAGAGGTATGTTTGGGAATAACTTTTTTAAGCGATTTTACGCAATCCGAGGTAAGTATGTGAGAGAAATTTTATCTCAATTTACGTAAAAATGTTTTTTAAATGGTTACCAAACAAATCCTAAGACCATCAGCACGCCAATGCCTGCAAAGAGGCAGATTGAGCCCAATCCCTTTGTTCATTTCTCGTTTAGGCGAGAAGGCAACCGAACCGATACTTGACAATTTTTTAATAGCATATTCCTGTAATTAAATCAATAATAATCAATAGACGTTCTTGAATTGAGCTGGAACTAACTAGAAAGATCGAGCGCGGTTAATCAACTTAATTATTTTTCATGTCACCTAATTAAAATCATTACAGTGATGCCCAATGTTACAGCGGTAAAGCCATTATTATTAGCCTGCACCTCATCGGTTTCTCCCAAAGCTCTCTCTTTTTGTATAGAACGCTGGCCCGATTCACATCATGAAAGCCACTCCTGAGAGCTGAGCGAACAGAATATGGGGATAACTTCACGAGAAGGAACAAAACATCGCTTTCATGTAAGAATAGTGGTGATTTATTTTTAAACTATTTTTTTTTCCTCCCGACACACAGAAGAATAGAAAAGAGACGGGAAGAGAAGTAGAGAACAGAGTCAGAGTCAGGCCTTGTTGAATTATTTTCAATACAGTGTACTGTGTTATTAGCAGGATAGAGGAGAAGAAAACAGAAGACTGGATTTTTAAAAAAAGAAAAAAAATTGGGGGGACAGGCGCGAGGGGGAGAGAAGCGCATGCTGTTTCCCATAACGCTAGCGGAAGGAGGATCTGAAAGCTTCGTACCAGCAAGCGTGACCCAAAAAAATGCAAGGTATGAGCATGATTCTTCTCCATCTTCGTCTTCTTCTCTTTCGGAACCCTAAATTCTCTTTCCGTTGACACTCCTTTTCACGCAATTTGACTTCAACTATAGCGCGAGCCACTTGGCTCACTCCACATTACCTTCTGCTACCTGCTGTCGATAATTCGCGTTTTTTCAAAACTCTCGCCATCGTTTTCTGTGGGTTTGTTTGAATTGAACTTGTCCTGCATTCTCTGGCTTTTTTGTTCTAGAATTAGAAACCACCCAAGGTACTGAATCTGAGTTCATGTTATTTTTTCTGTAACTCTAAGTTGACTTTGATGGACATTTGGTGCTATCGTGATTTTGGTTCTTTAGTTAGACTCAGACACTATCACAGAAGGTTGATAATTTGCTTGGAATTATGAGCATGAAACAGCTCATTTTTGTTGGCAGAAGAAAGGTTTCTGTACTCTGGGACTTTTGCTTTGTGCGATAACAATCCCATTTCTGAAGGTCGACAGTCCTCTGTGTCCGTAATCTCAATGCACCCTTTGTATTTCCTTCTTGTTGAAGAAAAGGGAATAAAAAAACTCCCAAGTCAATAAGATACGAAGTGTAGCAATTTCGAAGAGGCCACATGAGTTTCTCCGAATACCGAGTCGTATAAGATGACTCCACTATTTTCAGTTGATTGCTACGCAGCTCAGAATTTGTTTGACAAAGTGAGCAGAAAAAATGATGTCCAAATGATTTTGCCTTTGCACCTTTAGGGGTATTGAATATTGAGACTGTCTCATCACCTTTCTACTGGAAGTCTCTAACTGTTGTAACTCTTCCATTTGAAAATTTTGTGAAGCACAATTTGTGTAACAACATGTGGTGACGAGGAGTGTATGGTAATTAATTTCTTCTACTTACTGCTTATGCCCTTGTGTATATGTCTCTAACTTGATAAACTGCAGTGTGTAGAATGATAAGTAGACTGGGGTGAAACTGAAATGATTGGTAAGTAATTGAAGCCTAGAGAACAAAGTGCTTAATATTTCTTGTTCTGATAGCAGATGTACGTGTAGTTTCAAATTTTCTACCATCTGAAAACTTTATTGTTTTACCAGTGGAAGTTGATACTAGTGGTTTGAACATTTTTTTCCCCGTAAAGTCTTTGGTTTAAGGATGGAGAATTATTACTGGGAGAGTTTTTCACCCAGATGGTCTGACATGACTCAATTCGGAATGGCAGGGGCCCATTGTGGCTTTTGGAAGCCAGTTGGTATACTAAAACGAAATATCCTTTCATATCCTGCTTTCTTTATTTCATTGAGGAGTTTCGGAACTGCTAGTAACATTAATTCATCTGTGACTGCTGATGGTTGAAATCTTAGAAAGAATATTTGTTTAAGATTGAATTCTGAAAGTGTGCTAGTCCACATAACATAGGATGCACTTAAACAAACTTTCTTGTTTTGAAGTGCTTACATAATTGTGTTTAGAAATTTCAAAACCCAAACGGGCAACATGTTACAAAGATTAGCAGCTGCATTTAATGCCACCTCGGAGAAATTAGCTAGACATGTCTTCTTATTTTGATCTCACTCTTAGTATGTGATGATAACTAACACCTCAATCTAGTTATGGATAAAGATGGCATCTGATTTCTGTTTGCAAGGCCTGCTAAGTTATTTGTATGTCAGTTTGTCCATTATTTTTGTAATTTAAATTTTTTGTCTTGTGAGTATTCTTGATGTAGTTCCGTAATTGTTATTCATTTAACTAATGAATGTCTGATTTTACTTTCCACCAAAAGAAGAAGAAGAAGAACAGTATTGGTAATTTTAACAAACCTTGGTGTTTACAGGTATATCCCCTGACCAAGAATCAGTTGGATCTGGGACAAAGAGGTCTAGTGTATCATCTGGCAGTAGGCCTCGAAATCAGAAGGAATTCTTTTATAAATTTGTGGAGAGTGACAGCTTGACTGAAAAACTTGCGGACTGGTTTGAATCTCTGGCTGAAAGATGTGCACCAAAACAACATGCCTTTGATGTTCCATTTGAGTTGATAGAACTACAAAAATTTGATTATGCACTGGAAGGCATTTCATTTCAACAACTGATACGCATGCCTAATGCAGTTCATGCTTCTACATCTGATGCTGTGGAGGCTACTGCTTATCTTGCAATTGAAGATTTTCTACATGCAAGTGTGAAGGGTTTATGGGAGGCTTTTTGGAGTCAAGATGAGCCCATGCCTTTTTCAGTGGCCTGTCTGTATAATTCTAACATGAAATTTTATCAGGCTGAGAAAGTAATTGCTAATGGAAAGCTTGGAGGTCTTTGTGCTACTGGTATACTACTCAATAATCCTAGACATCCGCATGGAAGATGGGATCATGTCCTTGAAATAGCTCTTTTAAGGTCTGATATCAGAAGTCTGGAGGGCGGGGACTGCTGGCCATCTTCATCAGTTCTCGGGGATGCTCTTTTCTGTGCTCTTCGCATGCTATTGGCAAGAAGTTTGAGCAGACTGAGTTTCTTTGAGGATCCAAGCACAGTCTTTGTTGTTCTAGTTGATTCTCAATATGGTGGAGTTGTAAAGGTTGAAGGAGATGTAAATAAACTAAATTTTGATACAAATAATGTTTATGAATGTGCAGCTGAATGGGTGAAAAATCATTCAAGAATTGCAGTTTCTCCCATTGATAGAATCTGGAACAAACTTGGAAATGCAAACTGGGGGGACATTGGTGCTCTACAGGTACTGTTTGCAACCTTCCACTGTATAATGCAGTACGCTGGACAGCCCAAGCACTCTATTGAGGATTTAGCTGCTGATCACAGTTTGCGCCTCCAAGCAAGAAGAGTGGATAGGCAGTTAGGTGATTCCAGTGTGAATGAAAATGGTCTACTTCGACATCAGCAGAGAAGTGTTTCCCCTGAAATTGTTGAAGTTCATGAGGATTCTGTGAAAATTGAGCCCAAAGAGTCAATGAAGTTGGAAGTAGGATCTGTGTTGTGGCTGGAGGATTCAGAGTGGCAAAAGGGTTATCAGATAAAAGAAGTCATCAGCACTGGTGAATCGACATATTACATCACATCTCATGTTGAAGAGCCGGCAAAAAATCTTTTTCTGTATGTGGGTTCCCATCTTCTGGAACCCGCATGGGAAGATATGAACTTGTGGTATCAAGTTCAGAGGCAGACAAAGGTATTGACAGTAATGAAGCAGAAAGGTCTTTCAAGTAAATATATTCCTCAACTGAGTGCATCTGGTAGGATTATTCACCCTGGTCAGTGTCAAAGACCTAGCTCAGGTGGAAATTGTGACCACCCGTGGTGTGGGACTCCTATTCTTGTGACCAGTCCTGTTGGGGAAACAGTTGCTGAAATGGTGAGGAAAGGCCAATTTGGTTCGGACGAGGCTATCAGATGTTGCCATGACTGCTTATCAGCACTCTCAACAGCTGCTTCTGCTGGAATTCGACATGGGGACATAAGGCCTGAGAATGTAATTTGTGTAAAGTCTGGTGTGAGGCATCCTTATTTTGTTCTAATTGGTTGGGGTCATGCAATTCTTGAAGATAGGGATCGCCCTTCTATGAATCTTCATTTCTCATCAACCTATGCACTTCAGGAAGGAAAGCTGTGTTCGGCTTCAGATGCAGAAAGCCTAGTCTATATGCTTTATTATTCATGTGGCGGGGCCTATCCTGAACTAGATTCAGTTGAGGGAGCACTGCAATGGAGAGAGACGTCTTGGTCAAGGAGATTAATTCAGCAAAAGCTTGGTGATATCTCTACAGTGCTGAAAGCACTTGCTGATTATGTTGACAGTCTATGTGGGACCCCGTATCCCATGGACTATGATATATGGCTGAGAAGGTTAAGGAGAAATATTCATGATGGAGATCATGGAAAGGAAATTGATGCTACAGGCTAGGCTTTCTAATTGTATCAACTCCAGGAACGATCACTCTTGATCATCCATTACATGTTTCTCTGTGCAATGCTTGAATTTTTTGGGTGGTAAATAGAACTTGGAGACCAATGGCTTCATACTTTGATCACTTAAATCTGATTGGAGGCATTTGGGGAGCATGGGATGGTACTCTGAGCTGGGTATACAATGTATACCTATGCATGTTGAGGAGCTAAAGCATCAAGACTTTTTTGTTTTTTATTTTGTTTTCTTTTTTTTACAATTTTCTTATGAGATTCTACCAATGTAAGCTATATTGATAACAATATTCCTTTTGTAAAGATAATGGGTCTTTTGGCATGCCCTGGTGATTCAAGACTGGTCTGAGCGATCCATGCTGCACTGTGGGTAATCATTCTGTAAATGGTTGGTTCGGTGTTCTTGGGGGTTCCAGATCAAGCCGCTTAAACCTTAATTGCTTGTCCGTGTCATGTTATTTCTCTTCCCTTACTCAAATTGATCTGTCAGGATGTGGACATATTGAATGTTCTTCAACTCATTCTTCAGAGTAGAAGAGAGGTAATTATAATTTTTTGCCGTTTAATTTCTCGTGGACTAGCCGCCCATTTAGTCTATAAATCTTGCCCTACGTACCCAAAAAAAAGTGAGATGCTAATCACTCATCCTAGCCTTTAGATGCTTGGCTCGCTCATTTTCATTTTTGAGATACCAACCACTCTTGGGGTTCTACTGCTTTCGAGATTGTTAACATCGTTACCCATAGGGTAATTGATGCCATTAGGTTTACGAAGCTACCGGTGTGCACGTTCTGTCCAATTTTAAAATCATGCGCCTAGAAATTAATGGTAAGGTTGCATTGTACATGCAAGGGGCCTTGGAAACTTGCACACTTTCGCCAACTGAGTTTTTCTAGCATTCGCTAACCTTTTTAGGCAAAAATGCAATATATGGGGGCCTTGTAATGCTAAAGGAACAGAAACTGATACTGTTTCAATCGTTAGACCCCTGCAGAAGTGGCAACTGTTTCTTGGACGCGACGTCAAGTAATTTCCTATCTATATCCCTTATCCCATAGGACATAAATTGACTCTAATTTTTAATCATGTACACATTAAGGCGAACCAAACTGCAGATATTATAGCCAACATAGAACACAACTCCTGAGGCCCAGGAGATCAACTCGAAGTAAGATGATGATGATGATCAGGAAGCATAAAAATCAACTATTGAGGGCATGCCATTCTTTATAATCTATAGATATTACAAATAGTTGATTAAATGTTATGAAATAAATGCAGAAAATGATCCTAATGTTTTCTTACTCTGCTAATCTGCATCCATTTCTTCAAGGGCCGCTTTGGCCGCAGCCTTAGCTTCTTCTAGTAGCTCATCTGGGACCTGTAGATGGTTATAATGAAAATATGTTATTTAGGGGCATGTAAACAACAACAGTAATCTGTAATTCTGCACAAACATTTAGGACTAAGACAAAACCCGCAAGTAACTCATTAATTTAGGATAAGAAGGAGTATTTATTTTCCCTCAGCCAGAAATTGAACTACAACCAGCAATTGCTAGATAAGAAAACAAAAAACGCAACAAATCCAAGGATGTTCTCTAATAACTAATTACAAATAAAACCACACACAATTTTATCTTCAAAAAGATGGGCATTACCTTTTGATGTTGGCGGTTTGATTCATCACATACCCAGCTCATTTCTAGTTCAAAGTCTTTATCCTTGGCCTCATCATGCACTCCATAAATACTGCCAGGCATAATTTTGAATTTTTAATTGCAACAAATATGCCTCCATTTATAAGGTTCATCATCCAATGACATACTTATAATGACTAATTACAGAAACAAAAACACAAAAACAACTCTCAATATGCCTATAACACATAGAAACTCAAAGGCTAAAACCGTTGCTGAAACAGATATATTATCTCAAGCGGTGGTCAGAAAATTATTATCACCTTTTTCTTTATGGATAAAACTTTAGTTTGGTCCCTTGATACTTTTGACATCTGAGGGATCTCGAAATGGACAAGCAAGTACGCCGTAAAGCCTGAAGCTCTATCATCTATGCTAAATTCCATAACTTTTTGCCAAATGTCATTGAATTGCATTACATTGAAAAACTGCACCATCTCATTTTGTTCTTCCAGTAATTATATGTTTATAACCATTCTTCCAACATTAAATCCATATTTCTAACAATTAAAAAGCTGCAGCCAAGATATTTACCATTCAATATTCAAATAAGTCTGCCCATAGCATGGAATAGAACACAAGGCCACAAATTCACAAAATTCAAGTATAAAATGTTTCCAAGTATAGATGACACAGATGATACTACTGTGAATTTATACTAAAATTACTCAAATACTTAATGCATATCACTTACATCTTGGCTACTTCAATAACCCCTTGTCGGCAAGTCATGTCAGAAAGCTTTAGCTTTTCAATCTCCCTACCAAGCAATTGAAAAAAAAAAAAAACAATTTACCATCATGCTGAAATAAGCTTGCCATTTTCTGTTCACTTCAGAAAAGGGAATAACTAATATAAATGAAATTATGTTAAGGTTTCATCTTGTAGATTATGGACCACTTCCAAACACATTTAGGCACCGCCGCCCCCCCCCCCCCCGGGGGGCTGCCGGGGGGGGGGTCAGGGTTCAAATCTCAACATTCAACACTTCATAAACTAGAAAACAATTATTAGATTTCATTTAGAATGCAATACATGGCCTAAACTGGTGCCATGAATTAACAATACAATTGCACTCACGTTTTAGCAGCCTGTCTGCCCTTTCCAATTGCAGCACCAAAATACCTCTAGAACAAATACAAACTTGTAAGCAAGGCACGTAATGAAACGTAGAAAAAAGAATCTTAATGAACAAGTATTAAAAAAGAAGGAAGCATCAATAGTGGAACAAATAGCAAAAGACAAAAATAGACTCACAAAGGAAACACCAGAAGGTTCGACCACGTACAGCTGCGGTCCATCTCTATCATAACCTCCTAATATGACACCGCAACCAAATGGTCTGCAGCAACATTATAATTCTCTTAATTGATTTAAATGTCAAGAATACAATTTGAAAGTGAGCGGCAGATGACAGTCAAATCTTAATAAACCTGAGCCACCAATATAGCGTGCAAAGATGCACATAACTAGCCACACGCTCAGCAAGTTCCTTAACAGGAATTGGTTCACCATACACACTGAAAAAGAATAATAAATCTAGGTGAGATCATTTCTTACCATAAGTTGAACAATATATGTCAAGACCTTATACTTTAATTTGCATCATTAGCATGTCAAAACTATAAGACAATGTGATAAGTTGTGTCCCTAGGCTACAAGGACTTCAAATAAATTATTACTAGCTTTGAAATTCAACCACCAGACTGCGCTAATGAATCTCTTATCTCAAATGGAAAATGAACATCCGTTAGTTCCACAGGTTAATTGTTGTAGATAAATAACATTTAAAGGGTGAGGCATCATGTTTACTAACATTTTTGGACATACAAAACTGTATATGCCGATACTCTATTCGTTCATTTAGCTTAGAGACCTGTCAAAATATGTGGATATCATTCCAATTGTTTCTTTTATACGCTCTCAAAAATCAAACCTTATTCAAGCAGGGTAGGAAAACGATGGTAGGTGATGAATTTTCCCGCCTTCTATTTATTTCTCTTGAGAAGGATATATAGAAAAATAAAGAGAACTCGCAGAAAGACAACCTAAAAAGTAAGAACCGTGTTTCTATAGAGACATAATAAGTTTGCGTATGTTTTATACCAGTGATATATCAGTGTGAAAACTAAAGAACGTAGGTAGTCGAAAAGGATGTATAAATATGAACACAAAAGGAGAGAGGAATCATCCTAAGACGTTGTCGGAATACAGAGCATACTTATCATAGTTAGTTGCCTCAGACTTAGCCCTGGCAACAATTTGCCTCCCATCAGCAGCTAATCCAGCCACAGCCTACGATTGATAGAACAGTAATGAACACACGAAAAGAATTTTGGAAAAAAAAAGAGAGGATAGTTAATCTTTAATTAGGACAAAGGCAAACGCTCTCTTTTATTATATTATATGTGGTTATTAAATGATTCAACGGAGCCAAAAGGTATTTAAAAATAGCCTAAACTGAGTACTGTAGATAATATGGTACCATGCCCGAGTGGCGATGAACAGAGTGTATCCTTCTATTGGAACCTGACAGCATCATCTTCGACGGAATAAGCTTCTCCACCCCCTATAGTCCAGCCAAAGCTCAAAAATGAAGAGGCATGGATACTGAAAAATATGAGCTTAACAAAATCAAAATATTTACCATCACAATCCCGTCTTTGCATTTGATACCAACGACAGTCCTGTCAAAAAAAAAAAAAAAAACCGTGTATCTTACTTAACTCCATCATTCAAGTTCTCCGGAAGAAATCTTAGCGACATTTAACCATAATTGAGTCAGGAAAACCTCGACGCAGGTTTTCGCTTTAACGAAAGCAAACTCCCATGCAGTCCAAAGTAGAGATTACACATAAAAAATCCAAGTTTATTTCTCTAAAAGCATTTTCTAGTGAACATACATAAAGAAAAAAAATGAAAAATGCAAGAAAAGGAAGCAAATTGAGCAAAAGCAAGGTACCCGCTATTGTCGACGGCTTTGGCGGCATATTCGATCTGGAAAACCCGGCCATCAGGAGAGAATGTAGTGACTGATAAATCGTAACCTGTACCAATGCTACTCATGCTTTCAAACGATCAACTTGTTAAAAATCCGCTTCGTATGGCTTGTGCCGGGCTTCTTCGGCGCTGCGGCGGCAAGAAGTAAAGGGCGAATTGTTTTTCTTCGGCCTCAAGAAAATAGCTACATTTTATCATGGAGCAGTGTAAATCTGAAAATTTTCACATATGCCTCTTGTTTCTCAATAAATTTCAGATTGATCCCCGGGAGTTCTGATGTAACTTCTGATTCTTCTATTCCCCGTTTAACCTTGATGAACGATAATTAACTATCAATGAACATATCCCAATTCCATTTACACAGGAATATGTCAATTTTCAACCTGCCTATCTGTATTGGAAAATCATTTTCACAAAAATTAAAACAAAACTCTTCTTCTCACGTGTTTATCTTGTAAATAATAAATAACGTTGGAAAAGTAACTTTTAATATTGGGTTAAACATACTTTTAATCCTTATAGTTTACTCTGATTTGGTTTTTGGTCCCTGAAGTTTAAAAGTTGTGGTTTTGATCCCTCAAGTTTACTCTGTCTAAGACTGTTAGTCCCTATAGTTTTAAAAGGACCTACACCTCATGTTAATATAATTAATTTTGCTTATATGTCACTAATTCTGTTAATTATAGTGAAATTTCTTAATAACTGGACAAGATAACATGAGAAAAAATTGTTGTATAATTTATCCTTGTAGTTTTAGGGATTTGAATGTTTGACTGCGTTAATTAATACAGTTAAATTTAGGGATCAAAATAAAAATTCATTCAAAGTATAAGGATTAAAATCAAAATTCATTTAAAATATAGGGATCAAAAACAAAATTAGTTAAAAGTACAAGGACCTTTTAAAACTACAGGGACTAACAGTTTTAAACAAAGCAAACTTGAGGGACCAAAACCATCATTTTTAAACTTCAGGGACCAAAACCCAAATTGAGATAAACTATAGAGACCAAAAGTATGTTTAACCCTTTAATATTAGTCTTAATATATTTCCTTTTTTTCCTCACCAAAATAATATCTGTCCATCTCTCCATCTTCCATCTATTTTATTATTTTGGCTACATGTATCATCCATTTCCATAAATTATTACTGCAATTAACTATAATATGCCAGCGAAGAAAATGATTGACTTATAACATCACCTGTTAGGCAATTTATCTCGAGTTCAGCCAACCACAACTTATGTAATTGACTGTCTAATTATAAAGTATTTGTCTGCTCACAAAGGATTCTATAGTTCAGATTTCAACATGTAAAATGTTGAGGGGATTTGTTTGGAATTAACTAATTAATTAATTTTCTTCAATTTTAACTCTAATCACGAGTCTTCCGTAAAAGCAATAAAAATTAAAATGTAAAATAATTGCACTTTATCTTCAACCAATTTTGAATGGAGTCAATCATTTTTTTTCTAAGTATGAGAAATTAAGATAGCAATCTAAGTTTACATATTACAAATAGTAAGAGGATTAACATTCCAACTAAAAAAACCTTTTAAAAACATGGTAAAGAATTAGTATTGATACCAGCTGAAGGAAAAATAGAAATTGAAACTAAAAATTGTATAAAACATTTATTTAAACAATGGATAACAAAGGAGAAGATTGGAACCAGCATCAGTAACACAAATATCATGAATCCAAAATATAAAGGCTTCAAACGTTTGATATGAAAGTCATGCATGCGCATGTAGTAGTATGGCATAAGAATTCTTTTAAAAGAGATCTTTTATAGCATAGTTAGGTGTGCGGTGTTATCAGATTTTTGGTGCAACGCCAAGGCATGTTGCGATACGACGGGGACACCAGTAAGAGGATAAACTGACCTTTCTCCAACTCAACTTGTCCTGTTTTGGGTGGATAATGCAAAAGCGACCTCAACAGAAAATGCCCAATTTCCCAGAAACGAATCAAGCACATATGAGGATAAGATTCCTCGAGGCTGGAGCCACCGCTGCTCCATGGCTATGGACAAATAGCGGAGAATGTATCCACTAAGAAGCCTGGTTCGAGCAGAAGATCTGGACTCTAGAGTGCCCTATGCAGGGATTCCGTCTGCTTCTGAGAATGGGGCGGATTATGCTGCTCGCATCAGACTTCGTTTTGTCATTCATGTGGGTATATGCTCAGGGGTTCTGATTAAGATGGTCGTAAGCAAATATCTGGGATTGAGTCATGAGCCACTGCGTGAGATCGTAAGGGTTGCGATCGTCATTGCTAACATGTTCTTCTTTACATTCCTCCGAATAATTACCCGTGGTGGCGCCGAGAATCCACTCACTGTTTTGGCTAACTCCATTTCTGCGTTGCTGTTAGAATTCCTGTTCAGGTCACCAGATTGTGCATTGGTTCTTCTGTTTTTTTTTATAATTATTTTTTCATATCTGCATCGTTCAAAACCATCATTATCTAGCTGCCCAGACTTTATCAAAGATCCTTTGTTAGGGGGGAGTTGAAACTTATGGACGGTTGCTAGAATTCAGGGGTCTTACTTCTTAGTCAACTGGCTGAATGCTCTTAGTACTCCTCTCTCTTTCTCACGAACATTCACTAATTATAGATATGGAAACATGCTAGGAACCATTTACGTTATTTGAAATGACTTAGTGTTAAATGTGCACAAATGGTCATCACAAGTTTCTGCGGTTCGGTTCGTGTGTGGCTGGAACATTTTTCTTATCATGCATCTCATTCTTAGGATATAATATCTTATTACACAAAACTTAAATTGAGGATCAGCATTTCAATGCTTATGGTTCTGTTCCCTTTTTTTTGCCAGGTGATTGGATCTATTATTGGGGTAAGGCTTATGATTGATACCCTTCCGGAAGTAGGACGTGGACCACGTTTGAACGTTTACATTCATCGTGGTGCTTTGATAGAAGGAATCTTAACATTTACAATTGTTTCCATATCACTTCGGCTAGCCACAAAAATTCCTGAAGGTTTCTTCATGAAGACTTGGATCTCCAGTGTCTTCAAGATAGCACTTCATGTACTTGGTTCTGATCTAACTGGGGGTTGCATGAACCCAGCCTCTGTAAGAACTGATATATATACTTTGATCTGTCCTTTTTTTTTTTTGTGGACACAAATCACATAAAAAGCCTTTGTTTTTTTTGTCACAAGCTTTAAATCACTTATTCAGGTAATGGGGTGGGCTTATGCTCGAGGGGATCACATAACCGAAGAACACTTGGTTGTATACTGGCTAGCCCCTATGGAGGCCACTGTACTGGCAGTGTGGACCTTCAAATTGCTAGTTCGGCCTGTGAAAGAAGAGAGGCATAAAAAATAAATTAGGGTGATGGAATAATTCTAGTGTGTGAGATAATTCTTTCGCTGTCTTCTGGTGATTAGCATATACAAGAGAAAGATTGGATTACAAGGGAGTTTAAGGTGAAGTAATGTGAAGGGATGCGGCAAAAAGAACGATACAAGGGAAACGTCACTTGTTACCAGAGAAAGTGTGGAAGATAAGATGTTCCACAAAGATGCTCCTCTTAATCTCTGTTTTTTTTTTATTATACAAGGCACCATTAAACTTTTTTCTTCTTAATGCTCTATGTATGATGTGAAATTGCCCTCAATATTTGACAATATTTTCTTAACGATGCTCCCATGTCCTTGTTATTCTTGGGTTAAGTCAGTAAGGCTAGTCGTATTACGCATGCGCTTTCAAGTGTATACTTCAGCTCTTCCCCGCTTTCCCCGCTCAAGCCTTTTCATCTACTCAACCAAAGGAATCAATTACTCGTCTCTTAATGTTCTTTATCATTAATCATAAAATTAGCTCAACCGAAATGTGACATGGGGAAGTGTTATTCCAGTGTGCTTCACCGAGTCTCTTCAGTAATTAGGAGATCTTGGTGAAAAAATATAGAGCAAATGTTTGGAAAACATTCTAGAAATGCTTCTACAGCCAGAATTAAGGTTTTGAATAAGTTATTACCAAACATACTCTTTTTTGTATAAAGATTTTTTAGTCCAAAATCATGCTTTTGGCCAAAAACTGATAGGATTAGCTTTTTCCTCTCTCCACTTCTGCATTCGACGCCTGCCCCTCCTTTCCACGCTTTCTCTCAGCCTCTCTCAGTACTACTTGCTCCCTCTGCTCACATTTTAGCCCAAAATCCCCCTTTTCTCACATGTGAACGTTGGCATACAGAAGACACACATCACAGCAGCAGCAGCATAACAATAATAATAATACACAGCAACATAATAAAAAAAGTCAAAAACACACCACAACATAATAATAATAATAACAAACAAAGTAAAAAAAATGCAAATAAATAATTAACAAAGGTATTAGATACATATTTTACAAGGTAAAAAGATATATGTAGGTCTTATTTTACGTATTTTAAGTAAATACAAATAATTTTTAAAATTATTTAATATAAATTTTATTCACATTTTTTTATTATGAAATGACATTTTAAGTTTACATATATATAAATGGTATACTTTAAAAAAAATCAATATCATTTTAGTTATAAAATAAAAACAATAATTTAATACATTATTTTATGCCCTTTTTTATCATTTTACGTTCTAAAAGCTATTCTGATATCAACTATTTAAATATATTCATTTTTTTCACAATCATTTCTTTCTAAAAGCTATTCTATTTTGAGCAAATATTTCACACAAATCGAAACAGAAAGTATTCTCTAAAAATTTAGTTAAACATGCCATGGTTTTGAAAGTTTCAACGTGATCAAATATGATTTAGTATTGTCATTAACCGCTATCACAGAATACCCAGACCGATACTACATGCACTGTCATCAGACGGTCCGAAGGCAATGCCCATGAACAAGGGTAACCCCAAAAAGTTAGTCAAGACTCAAGAAATGGGTTGGTAGCATTAGTATCAATGTCCTTTCTTTTTACCTTTTCCCTTTTTAAAGGATTGAACAGAGGAAACGTTTCTCTCCGACTAGTAAACTCAGTGGGTGAACACCCTCTAATGAACTTAAAATAAAAAATAAAAGTAAAATTAAAGACATCCAACTAAAGAGCGAACTAATGGACTCTACTGTCACAAATGATACACAAAACAAGATTTCAATGTTTTCTCAGTGTTGTGTACTGCTCGCTACGTTTCACACCGATAGTACTCAGATGAACATTGGGAAGGGGATCGTGAGGAATTTACGCCTGAACTCAGTACACAAGCTGTGGTTCAAACTCCGCAAAATCTACAGATCCGGACTCTATTGGTGGCATTAAGTATGTAGCCAAGAGCTCAGATGCCAGGCCTGCAATTAGTGGGATCCTCTTCAAGTTCTTCACCAAGGGAATATCGTCACTTTCACCAACAGCAAGAAGCTTCTGGTTTATCTCCACCATTCTATCCAACTTCCGCTTGAACTCGGGGTTCTCCACATCAAGAACTGCTGGGAAAATCCTCGCTGTCGTGCGGTTTGTCTGCAAACACAGCAATCCATGAATGCAACTTTAATTATTCTCTGATCTACTGGTTCGTTCTTTGAGGCTCAGAATTTGGGTTTTTGTTTTATAACGGATTAATCCACAGAAATCAGTTGCCACAACCATGAAGTGCTCAAAATTACTAACAGAAGGTGACAGTGAAATACTGAAATTTATATTTGCAAGAATGATTTCCAAAGTAGGATGCAGGAACACCGAACATGAAGCATAAACTTACTTCAATGATGACATGCATGTCGAATTCTTTGGTATCCAACCCAATGCCTTCATAGAAAGCTGTGCGTTGGCAATCGTTCAGGTACATTGTGACGTAGACCTGCAGGATAAATTGAGAATTAAGTTTTCAGTACTCAGATCAAAAAATAATGACCCATCATTTGGCACCAATAAAAAAGGGAACAGGAGTCAGATGTTTCATGACTCTTACGGGATGCAAAGGTGAACAAGATTTTGCATCTTGGATATGCTTGCTGTTAGACGTCCTTTAGTAGAATTACAGATATAGTTTGATTAATAGATATATAAGCATGTTATGCAAATTTTGCATTATAGACTCTCTTCCCTTCCCAATCCTGCTTTCGAATAGCAACTTAACAAGGAGCTTGATTGGAACTAAGTATGTGGGTTTCAACAAAAGAATGTAAAAGAACACTGGATGCATAAGCAAAAATTACCGATAAACAGAAGAAACGGGCCCACAACTTTGCCTTCCAGTCATTGAGAAATTGTGGCTGAGCTTTCATCAAAGCAGAGAAGAAGTCTCCATGCCGGTTCTCATCCTGGCACCAGTTCTCGAAGTACTTGAAGATGGGATAGCATTGGTACTCAGGATTGGCCTTGAGGTGTCTGTATATGGTAATGTATCTCCAGTATCCAATTTTCTCGGACAAATATGTTGCGTAGAAGATAAACTTTGGCTTGAAAAATGTGTACTTCCTAGCCTTTGTCAGGAAACCCAAGTCCAGCGCCAAATTGAAATCAGATAAACCCTTGTTAAGAAACCTGAATCGAGTTTTTAACATTGAGGTCATACACCATCCAACAGATCAAATAGGAAAATAAAATTTCAATGGCAATTAGAGCTATATCAAGTTGCGTCTTTACCCAGCATGCCTTGCTTCATCCCTTGACATGAGAGAGAAAATCTCAGCAACCACTGGATTGGTTTTCTGTAATATAATCATAAACAATCCAACCAATTTATCAGTCTAGAAACAGGAGACACAGTGCATGAACAACACTAAATTTTTTTTTTTTTTTTAAAAGATAAAGCATGAACTACATCCTTAAAGCATGGCTAATAGCTAATTATGCCACCATGGAGTCTAGGAAGCACCGATAATGATAGAGATTCAGCACACAGCACGACGATACAAGACTAGGTTTTTTAAACTATCGATAAACTTGTAGTCAAACTAAATTGAAGAGAAGACAATGTCTTCCGGTATGATTTTCCCAAGTCCCAAAAGTTTTTTTTTTTTTTTTTGGTGAACGTTTTCAACAATTTTAGCACTCGCTTCCATCCAAACTAATCAGAACCTCGATTTTAAGTGAAAAGAATCAAATAATAAAGTCGAAACAGAGCATCGCACCTTGAGCCTCCTGCCAAGCTCTTTGTAGAGAAGGAAGCCAGAGAATTCAGCAGTGCAAGACCTCTCAAGGAACTCCACGAAAATTTGCCTGAGAGGACCATCTATTTTATCAGCAGCCTCCTTGAACTCCTTGTTCCTCACAAAATGTGTCTGGTTGTAGTCAGTCTTAAACTCCTGAAGCAGAGCTTCAAACTCAGCCTGGTTCAACTTCTTGTTAATCTCCGTGTTGAAAAGAGTCTCCATCTCATCAAAATCAGTGGTGTAAAACCGTGGCGTCAAAAGGGTCTCCTTGATGGCAGTTTTGTTGGCTTTCTTGCTCGGTTTTGTGGGTGTGGAGGTGGATGAGGCAGACATTCTCACGATGCTGAACTTGCAGTATGAACCCATTCTTGGGTTCCCGAATTTGGGAGTAACATTGCTGAATTTGGAAATGGGTTTCACGAGAGCCATTTCCGCAGCCATTGATGCTTCGGACGAAATTATGCAGATTTGAGCTTATGGACTAAGGTATGCGGAAGGGGAAGAACTTGGGACTTAATAGCTTGGTTGGATGGACAGTGATCGAATTCCATCTCATCCAATGAAATCTGTGACCGTAAATCGAAACTTGACGCGTGGCATCTGTTGTAAGCTCCTTCTTATTAGATGATTGGCGGGGATAATTTCATTTGGATCAGATTTTGTGGCCCTCATTCATCAGCGTTTAGATTCTCTCTATTTTCTGTTAGGATATTCATTTTCTTTATTTTCTTTCCCAAGGCACCAAATTTTAAATATTCTATTTACCATTTTTTACAGTCTATTAATATTCTGTTCTGTTTTTCTTTTTTGGGGGCAATAGCCTAACTTTTGTAGGTGATATTTTCTCTGATATTTCATACAGGATAAAACGCCTCATTGTAGTAACAAGAAGCAGCAGTGCAAAATGGGAACCACACTTGGGTGATATTGTTATTCAGCATTAGATGAACCCCTAAGAATGTTGTCTTTTCCTCTCTTAAATTGTGGGGTTGTGAGACGAAGCGACCCCATTTATAGTTTTTGTACGCATCCAATTTTTTCCAGCCCTCTGTCCGAGATTTTTTGTTTTTGTTTGAGGTGATGAATTTTTTTACCCTGTCCAATAAATGTTCGGATTCTGAGGCCTAAGGTGAGATGAGGGGAAGATAGATTAGATCCTGCAAAGAGAAATCTAAATCGATGTGGTTTTCTCTCAAATGTGATGCTTACAAGAGTTCTAAGTTTCTCCCTAGTAAATAAGCAAACATCAAATCTATATCTTGAAAAGGGGCTTGCTGGAAGACAAAAGGCAAACCTAACAAAGCAACTATTTGGTGAACAAGAATCTTTCTGCATTATTTTGAACAAAAGGTATCGTTTTGCAAAGTACAACAATAACACTTGTATGACCCTTATAAGAATGAGAAGTGCAACGTCAATCTCTCCATTTTCAGCCCAAAAAAAAAATGTCATCAAATAACTTGCATGTAGCCTGCACAATGGATCTTCATCTTCACACGAATCACTTATTGCTGCAACTGCTTCATGGTAAACAAGGAGCCCACCAGCTGCAGCAAACCTGTTAGAAATGTTTATTAAGGTAACATTCTGCATTTTCATCAGCATGGGCTTCTTCTTTGTCAGAACTACAGAATTTGATTTTTTAGTTTTCTTGGCATTTAAGTGATACATTGAGCCTATTTGCCGGTGGTCAAACTTTAAACTCCTGCAACTTCTTGCCATGGATCACCGCAGAACAACTTAATAAAATTTAATAACTTGTTCAATGTGGGAATGAAGAGCGAGAAAAGAACCTCTTACGCTTGACAAAGCAAAAGCTGGCTTAGTGGCGCTTAATATGAGCTATTATTCTTTATCATCAATTTCCTTGGTCGCATTTGTTCTGTTGACATCGATGGGCCTTTGGGCTGATTTTTTTACTCCATCTCCGGCTTGGTAGCTTTGTGTATACTCTTCCACCTCATCTTCATCATCGTTGGTATCGAAATTTAGCACTGTCACAGCAGAGGTTCGAGCTGAGTCTTTCATAATATCTAGCTCAGCACTGAAGAATGGATCATAAGAATACTGTTCTTCATCTGGAAACCTTTTCTGGAAATGATCATATTCAAAATTTCGCAAAATTTCAGGAACTGGCATTGTACTATCCCCTGCATGCATGGATCCCATTTCAAGCTCACTTTTCTCATGTGGTGTCAGAAGTCCCCTGCCTCCAAAATTTGGGGTCACAGACTCAACCTTCTCATGATCATAATCCAGCACAAAAGATCGAAAATTATTCCTTGAAGCTGGAATAGTGGAGCAAAATGTTTCTTTGATATTTCCCAGCATTCCCTGATGGTATGGGTTTCCCATTTTATCATACTGATATCGAAAGTTCTCATAAGTTGTCTGTGCACCAACAAAAAGTTCTAGTATAAGCAAGCGCCAACCAATAACCAACAGTCTAGTAGTTAAAGGAAAGTAGTCGGCAAACGTGATGGCCATACAGATAAGTTTTGGAAGAAATTACTGTACAAACTGGTGTTGTAATAAGCTGCTTATAACTAGGTGCCAACCGCTTAAAAGAATTTTCGTCCATTGACTTCTTTTAAACCTGTTATTAGATAAGGACATTTCCTGTAACTAATTTCAATTCACAAATGGTTTGTAGCGAAATAGTTTTTGAGCTTCCAACTAAATCTGGTATGCTTAAAAACATTCTAGAACTTAATAAAAATGCATTCACGTAACATCACAAGAATACATGTGGACCAAAAAAAAAAACACATCTCAGGAACAATAAAAAATGATAAAAAAGCTGACATGAAGCAGAAGGGAAATTGCATCTAAAAGAATTGGAACTTCAAACTTTGGGAGGCAAGATAGTCACCTGGTTTGTACATATGAGATGGAAATGGAAAATTGTAAGGCCTCCAACAAACCAGACAGCTATGAAGCAGTATACTACAAGAATATCTGATACATAATCACTTTCTATCCTCTTCCCAAGTGAAATGTCACCCTGTGCCAGACTGATACAAGAAAACACGAAGACAAATATGCACAAGATGGTTGATGTTGAAATAAACAAGACAAAGAACCGATAGTTTCGCTGCAAAATAATCATCACGCACAATTGTCATTTCCTGTAAGAAATAGGATGAAAAGAAACATGGGGAAGCCCATTAAAATAAATCATTCATTTTGCTAATTCATAAAAAAATAATTTAATTTAAACACGATCAATTTAGAAGACACATGAAAATTCAGTAATCAACCCTAACAAATTTTTTACGGAATAATACTGTAGAAGTACTCATTTTTCTTAAAGAAAAAGTAAACAGTGATCTAAAATGTTCGTGCCAATCAGTCAAATGATATTGTTGATTTCTAAGTCTGATAGGATTTGGGAAGCTTAGAAATAAAATTATACATTCCAGAAACCAAGCGTGTAGAACCTTCTAATATCTTCCTCATTAGATTCAACATTCAAGGCAAAAACTAAGTTCCATCTTCTGCTAAATGGCAATCATCATCCAAGTTTAAAGGCAGTATCCAAAATCACTTTTATAATATGATTCTCAAAACTGGCAAACAAGTACCATAAAATTCAGGTTAGTGTTTTCATACAAATAAAAACGGAACCTCATCTCTGCTAGTGAGCTTACAATTCCAATACACTGGCCAACCCAAGGACAGTGATGATCAAATTTCTCAACACAATTGTTGCAGATGGAACAATGAGACGACCGAGGGGGGCGATAAAGCAAACATGTCTCACAGAACTTCACTTTTACTTTATGACCATTAACAATCACATCTCTAGTTCGAGGCAGTTTCAAACAAGGGGTTGAACCATTAATCCACTCCATGGAAGGAGTAAGTATATCAGATTCTTCATCCATTTCAGGAGGCCTGGAATTCCTAGGCACAATTCCAGGATCTCTACCGGAAGTCAATAAGAGGAATGTTAAGTCCTGCAAGAGAGTTCCTATCAACTTTTACCTTCAATATAATAAAAGTGATCTCGTCCTTGAATAAGGAAGGTAATATGACAATTTACAAGGAAAATAAAATCATTCATGTGTCTAGAGTCTAATTGAAAGTACCATTTTTGGCCCCGGGCAGGTGGATTAAATTTTTTTTTCTTTTGGGTTAGATAACAAAGTTATAAAGATGAAAAAGCACAAACTTTGCCTCAAAAGCTGAAAAACACCTCCATGCACATCAAATATCTAGTTTAAACTCATTTGCTTTCTTTAACATGCCATTTTCAAGAGCGGAGTAAGCAGTTCTGAATAATTACAATCCAACCCATATAAGCAATTATTACAGAATTCAAGTAAATCAACATTAAAGTAAGCACACAAGTAATTAAGTTAACAGGAAAGTGAGCAAATAAGTTAAATCCAGGCATGTGAAGGTAAAAGGGGTAACTTTCTCTTTCTTATTTTTCAGGGGGTATTTGCAAATGGCTCATAGTTGAAAGGAGTATTTGCATTTCTCCCATGTAAATATTAATAATTAAACTTTTGATTCCAATAACAAAAAATATTGAAATTAGCGAAATGAAAGAAAAATGAGCAGAAACACTTGGGAAAAGATGGTAAACAGAATGAATTGGCTGATAATTGATTTCAGTAAAATATTAAAGGTATTACTGTAAATAATAGCACACATAGATTACTTACCAAAACAGTGAGAAGTGAGCCTGTAATCAGTATAGAATACCAGAAACGAGCATCAGCAGTCTCCAGGTTTCTGCTTTTAAGATATATCTTCACACAAAATGCAGTTACAGGTCCAACAATTAAGAAAATTGTGAGAAATATGGAACCTGCATCCGGACCAAAGACCAATCTCCCACCACAGAAAAATCTCTGGAATAAAGGCAAGAAAAAGTTAAATCAGTCGAACATAGCTTACTTATTATAGCTTCTATATGTCCAAGTAATACCTCAGCAACGTACGTTGCTTGTTTTCAACCCAACACAACTACATGAGTGCCCTCAGATGGCAGACACTTATGAGCTAAGAAGATCTATAGCCACGTACGACAAATTTATCTATGGATGAGACATTCTGATTATAACACAAGCAGGTGATTGAAGCCTTGCACTAAAATTGTAGCCAAATGGCTTTACAAATTACAGTATTGATATTTGCGTGGGTTCACAATTAATCTGAAAATGTCGCTCTAGAAGGGTGGGCATAACGCATGAAATAATGATAATGTAATATTAAACCACCCTTTGCACATGATCAAGACTTGAGCAAAACTACTATACTTTTCCTGTGATTAATATGGATCCAAACAGCAAGAGAGCAGCAACCAATAAGGAGGCCTCAAAAATCAACTACGGCCACACATACTGCCCAGTTACATTGAGTTCGTGCTTGAGTTTGAAATGTGATCAAACATATCTTTCTACATCACAGGCTGCCTAACTACGAGAACCATACAGAAAAGAAGTTGAAAGGGACTCACATTATTACCCCTCCAGACACGATAGAGCCTCCTCGGTTTCAAATTGGAAGACATGCCGCCAGGTGGAGAAGATCCCAAATCTAGATCGCTATTCTCATGCATGGCAGCCACCTCTTTTATCAAAATGGGTCTCATCACCTGCGAAAGCCCATACTCCAATCCAATTTCAACCGAGAGTTCCTCTGACAGATTCAAATTCCTTTCGGGGTATCTCGAATTATAATCATCTCTAGATCAACAGTTTAGGTGACAATGCATATGAGAGAAGAGTGAAAAGAGAAAAGAAAGAATGTTCTTGGATCACAACAATTCACAAAGAGCCTGCAAACACATAAGCTCATGAAATTTGGTCTCTTAGGCGGATCATAACCAAGACGAAATTCCTCTTGTCCCTTTCTCTCTCGCTTCCAAAGTTCAACTCCCCCCCCCCCCCCCCTCCCCCCCCCCCCCCCACCTTTAATCTGAACTGCTGGCACCTCGGGGTTCTTGGGTGCATGTTTCAATTCCTTGCGGCATTTACGCGCGTAACTCTTCTTATTCGTTGTCATGTTAGTTGTGCCATTTATAAAAGCAAGTTAGAGCCAGAGCACTTTTTTATGGTATTTTATTTTATTCCGTATTATATTATCATGAAAATATGGTTTTTCAAAAAACAAAAATTATATTAGGATAAAAAGTTTGTTATATTTAATTCCAAAATACATAATAATTGTTATTCAATTCCCAAAGTATGTATCTATTTAAAAAAAATGTTTTGCTGTACAGTATTTAAGGATAAAATATAATTTGAATAATAAATTAATTTTCACAATAAATTAACCAATTGACACGATTACCTCATCGTGTGGAGTAATTAAAAAATAATTCGTACTATGCATTTGAATAAGGATTTATCTTTTACCAGCAAGTATAAGGTTGTTTTGGAACCATAATTCAAAGGTGATACTTATTGAATGAATGAGAAATAAATAATAAATGGATATTTTCTCCGGAAGTAATTATAAATATATGTGAGAGAACTTAGGTTAAGTTCCTTGTATCTAATGAAGTTAATCCATATTATATATATATATATATATTACTATATTAGTTGTTTAAAAAATAACTGTAAAGGAAGTATAACGAAAATGAAATATCGAACTAAAATAATTCTTGGCCAAAAAAAATAATTCTTGGTTTACTGAATGATACAAGATTTTAACAGATAAGTTTTTTTTCATAATGTAAACGTGAACATTTAATTTTTCTTTATTTTTCCCCTAATTTTTTTGGATTTTTAACTATGAATTAATTTTATAAATTTTGAGCTTTTTGTATATTATTTTGTAGTAGAAAAACCAGCCGGCCGTCGTTCGCGTTAATATTTGAGTTGAACCGAGAGGTGAAAGATTCCGAGCAATGTAGAATTTGCCTGAAATATCCATGGTCTAAAGATGAATTTAAGCCGACGTTGAATTAACAAATAGGAAAGGAGGCAGTTGAGTTTACAAGGACAAATATGGTATTTTGAAGGAATTGACATTTCTTGTGCTAAATAGGGGAATATGACACAGCTTACAAGTCATCAACTTATTTTCTGTTTGTCACTTCTATTGTCCGTTCAATTCAATTGTCTCTAGGACGTTATCACCAATTTTAGATTTAGCATATGGAAAGAAAATTCTGAGATTTTGCAGGCTACAATTAAAAATTTTGACATGTACGTGTATTATTCAATCTTTTACTTAGTCCTTCCTCCATTCTTCTGTTTTGGAATATAAGACTTCTAATGAATTCTTATATTTAGAATCACAAGAACACACCATAAAGAAAATTTTATATTTAGGATCTGATGAAGTATGTTATTATCAGCTAATGTTTATTCTAAAGACAATAGTGTATTCAAATGCAAACCATCTCTGTTGTGGCATCATGAGCTAGGAATGGTGTATTTTAAGTAGAAAGTAGAGGCTGGCGCGACTCTCATTTGCATCCAAGGAAGAGGACTTTATCATAACAATTTTAGAATGGATTTTTATAAAGATTATTCACAATTTGATTGGCTTAAAAATACCAAATATTATATTAGCCATTAAGCATGGTTTGTGCACAACACAGAAAACACCATTAGGAGTCCAGTAAGATATATATATATATATATATATTAAAATAGTATAGTTTTATGCACACATGAAAAATAAATTACGCTTTAGGATATTATATCACAAGGAGAATGTATTAATAACCATTCAAATGAAATGAGGACAATCATAAGACCATCTCGTGAGTTATTCTTGGACAATAAATCTACACTCCACAACCCCGTCTCTATGACCAAATGTGAGGAAGGGGGAGAGAAGGCGGGGAGGGAGACTGATCTGAGACTTGAGATAGACAAGAATACACAAGTCTTCTTCACTCAAGAAAGAGAAGGCACCAAGTCAATCCATCATCTAGAAATTCTGCTGCATGTGCCAATTTATAGTAACCCTCTGGTCAATAGTATTTCCCTTTGAAGTAAAGGAAGTATAAATTCTAGGTTTCACAGGGGGTGAAACTGAGAGGTTACTTCTTCATTTGTTTCTTTTTCTTTCTATTTTCCATTCTACATCATTTCATTACATTTCAGTCACAGCAAATCAGCATGCTTACCCTGAAACCCACTATCTACAAATATCCCTCGCGGAAAATGCCCCAGAAGGATCTGCATTAAAAAATAGACACTTCCATAAAACAGAAGACGATGCTGTGGCCTTATCGGGACCAACATTTCAACAACAAAACAATATAATACTTGCCTCATCTCTTCTATACACACCAACTTATCATATATCACTATCTGATCATACAAGTCATTTCCCTCATTTCTCTCTTTTAGCTCATAAATCAAAGCTTGAGGTCATTTTGAAAATGAATTTGCAAGTGTTTGATCATTTTCAGCTAATGTCCCAAAAATTAAAAACTATTATTAACTATTTAGGACATACACCATGCCTAAGAGTAGTGAAAACAACTGTTATTTATAAGGGAGACTAAAGAAGATATCAAAAGGATACCTGTGTCCTAAGAAACAGCAATGCAATCTGAAGGAGCTATCTCTTTTCCTTATCTTGTGTAGCACTGGCTTCCTTTGAGGATTTCTCCTGTGAATATTTTAGGTCTTGATTAGTAGGACTGAAAATATCAAATATAGCTTCTTTTTCTCCTGCCTTCTTCTTCAGATGATCATTGATGCTATTGGAATCCAAATCATTTAACATACTTGGCGACACCATGTTACCATCCTTGCCATACTTTCCTCTCATTTCTGCATCAATTTTTTGTTGAGAACTCATAACGCCACTTTCAATATCTGAAGTAACACCTGGTGCATCTCCTTGTGTAACCAACGCTCTGAAGTTGACCAGTGAAGAAGGAATCTTAAAACACGAAATTTCTTTGAAATTATTTAACAGTCCCTTTGTGTATGGGTTTTCCTTCTTATCATAACGGTACCGGAAATTCTCATAAGTTGTCTGTGAAAAGGCAAATGCGAATCTTATGTAAGTGTATAAAATACAGCATGCTGATTGATTTGAAAGACGCAGCATAGAAGCAAAAGCCTGAAAGAGATAAAGCATTAGGAAGTAAGATAAGATACCTGGTTAGTGGAAATCAAGTAAAGATGGAAAACAGCCAGGCCACCCACAAACCAGATACACATGAAGCAGTATACAATGAGAACGACTGATATGACATCATGTGACATGTTGTGCCACAAGGTGCCTTTTCTCCGATGAAGATTAACCCAAGAAAATGTGAACACGTGTAGGCATAACAGGGTTGATGATGATATGAATAGTAAGAAGAATGGATAGTTACGCTGCAAAAATAAGAACAGGACATATAGTGTTAAATTCTACTTAAGCCAGAGGAGTGGGGAAGAAGGGAAGTGAGAAGACTCAGTAAAGACTAGTGAGAGAGAGAAACTTTAGAAGTAAAAAGTCACAACTCAACAAGAATCTCCTGCAAATCACCCCGGTCCCTTGGATCAACCTTCACCAAGGCTACTTGAGATGCGCAAAAGATTGATTTCTGAGAGTTTGAAGGCAGATTTGAATAACTTACCAATCCAATACACTGACCAACCCAAGGGCAGTGGTGATCAAACTTCTGCACACAGTTGTTGCAAATAGAGCAGTGTGAAGCACGTGGTGGACGAAAGAGTAGGCAAGTTTCACAGAATTTCACCTTCACTGTATGGCCATTGACTTTTACATCCTTCACTTTAGGTAATTTGGCACTGTAATTTCTATTGTCTATGCACTGCATGGACGGTGTATTCAAGTCAAATATTTCTTCTCCTTGCGCCTTTCTGGGGATAATTCCAGGATCTCTAGCAGATGTTAAGAAGAGAAAAGTAAAGGCCTGCATCAACCATTGAGAAGTCAAATTTAGATATCATGGGGAGGCCAAATTATTCACCAATGCCAAAGAAACATTACTGACCAAAATTGTGAGGATCACTCCCCCAACAAGTACAGAATAGCAGTAGAGAGGATTTCCCCCTTTGCTTGTGAGAAAAAACATTTTCATGCAGAATGTTATCGCAGGACATCCAATTAGGCAAGATGTCAAAAAGAGAGATGGCGCATCATGACCAAAGACTAATCTTCCACCACACAAAAATTTCTGGCATGTAGAAAGAAGCCTCATTAGTATTCAGTCCATGTGATAGTTTATTTGATCTCTTGATAATTGACAACCCTGTAGAGTGAATTCTATGGTAAAATATTCAAGCAGTTATCCTTCAGAATAGTTTACTATATCAATATCAAATGACCTTTTTAAAATTAAGCAAAATAAGAAATGTCATACAAACAAAACAAATGTATATCATTCATAAAGATGCATTGACATTGCTGGTCTTCATAACCACTTTTCTAAAGAGAGCAAATCTCCGGCCTTTCTTGCATACAACGCTGGATGTCTCGATGTATGTTTTTTTTTTCCTCTTCTTAATGTTTATAAGTCGTATAAATCAGCTTTAGAAGTTAAAATCCTTTAGTGTTAACCAACTGGAGTGTGCTTTAAGCACATACACCACATATAACCAGTCAAGAAGTCTCTCGCATATCATGTGAGCTGAACCTGCGGAATGCCTTACACTTGATAACAAATTGCAGCTCAGCACAACTCTAATCTCTGTTGCTGAACAAAGAAAGCACTTAAACATGAAGAACGGCTCCGGCCGGTTATAGATGCCCCTTCATCTATCTCAACTTATTCTGAAAAGCTAAGTCAGGCATCTTCAAGTACTCGCAAGCTACTAAAACGCATCAATTTTTTTATTCTGGTAACCAACCAGCATCAGAAGTACCTTGAACTATTTGATTGGTCTATTCAAAGTTTCATACCTTAAAAACCCAGAAGCTCAAACTTGAAACTTTTACTAACGAGGAGTACAAAGTATAAGGGTACATGCAAATATAATAAAAGTTCACTCCGAATTGTTCAGATTCGAATATCCCTCAAAAATCCCACTAAAAGGGTAAGTGACACCCCGGGGGCGGTTCTCTCATTCCAATGTTCTAACAAGTAAGTATGCTTCAATAATAAAAAGGGCGAGACAAAATAACATGAGGGAGAGAGATACATTGTTTCCCTTCCAGACTTTGTAGAGCCTTGTGGGTTTGGGTTTAGAAGGTTGGAGAGAGACGGCCATGGAACCAGAGGAAGAGCTGGAGTTATGTCGGCAGCAGCTCATCATAATGAAGGTTAAGGGTACAATATCTCGCAGAAGCTCCTGCAATGATCTCCTTTATTCGCAAAAGGAAAAAGGGAAAAAAAAACCCGCATGTGATATGTGGAGATCGTGGGGGGGCAAGAGAATGCAACGAGATCAAATGGCCGAGCTTGGGATTCGGGAAATTTCCCATATGTTGTTTCTTGTTCTCTTCCTCTCCATCTTACCGTCTCGTCTCGTCTCGTCTCGCAGCCCCGCCCCTCTCCC